>JAVTVY010014011.1:0-56554 GCA_036873755.1 Hanleya hanleyi
GCTGGTAAAAACCGAAATTTCTCGAAAACCGTACATCATAGAATGGCGAGATTTGGACATAATTGGGATGGCATAGAGGCCTAGAAACGCGTCTTTCATTTTTTTTTTTAATTATCAAATCTTTAGCGAGATATTCCGGCTTTAGCAGTGTCCGGTAAGTTTAACGATATTTCTTCGGTTTTGGGGCTCTAGTGAGAAAACTAAGAAAAAACGAGAAAACTGAGAGACGCGTTTCTAGATGGAGCTGTCGATTTTCACGCAGTTATATTTGATACTTTTCTTGAAATTGACATTTGAAAATGGTCGGTAGAATTTACGAAGAGCAAAGTTCAAATATGAATGATAGACTTAATTATATTCAAAGTTTAAACGTATGAACATGTCTAGAATTCTTAGAAAACAGGCTTTCTAAAAATATATAGTTTTATATACATAATCTATCAAGCAAAGGCGAGAATAAGAGAAATGTCATTGAGCGAGTGTTGATCAGTACAGGTGGATAGCTTAACTTACAGTTTTGGAACAATAATTCTGCCATATTATATCAAGGCGACAAAACGTTATAATCAGCCTGTTGTGTGAAGATGGGTAGAACGAGGTTGTTTAATGGGGAGCGGTTATGGGAGGATGGAATAAATTTTGTTCGGAAAAATTACATGAACATCTCTGGTGCGAGAGCCGCACGAGCGGAGTATAGGCGACTTTTTGTCCCCCGTCGCAACGCGGCCGGGGACTTTAAAATGGTTCTTGCTTCTATGTGTCCGTGCATGCACGGACATGTCCGTGCAAATACTTTGTAAGCAATAACTTCTAAATGCTCTGTCGGATTCCTCCGAAATTTGGCATCTGCATTCTTTGCGACAAGACGTCTCTTGGTATTACGTTTCAGCAAGATCCGCCTGTAGGTGGCGCCACTGGGGTCTTGCTTCTATGTGTCCACGTGCGTGCACAGTATGTCGATACAAATACTTCGTAAGCAATAACTTCTAAATGCTTTATTAGTTCCTCCGGGAATTTGGCATCTGCATTCTTTCACGATAAGACGTCTCAACGGTATTACGTTTCAAGCAAGATCGCACAGGTGGCGCCACTGAGGTCTTGCTTCTGGCGAACAGACATGTCCGTGCAAATACTTCGTAAGCAATAACTTCTAAATGCTTTGTCGGATTCCTCCGAAATTTGGCATCTGCATTCTTTGTGACAAGACGTCTCTTGGTATTACGTTTCAGCAAGATCCGCCTGTAGGTGGCGCCACTGGGTCTTGTTCCAATCTTTAGTGCATGTCCGTGCAAATACTTCGTAAGCGATAACTCCTAAATGCTTTGTCGGATTCCTCCGAAATTTGGCATCTGCATTCTTTGCGACAAGACGTCTGTTGGTATTAAGTTTCAGCAAGATCTGCCTGTAGGTGGTGCCACTGGGTCTTGTTCCAATCTTTAATGCATGTCCGTTCATGTTTGTTCAAATCCTTCGCGAGCGATAACTTTCAAACAATTTGTCGGATTTCTTCGAAATTTGGTAAATGCATTCCCTGCGACAAAACACCGTTGGTGATGCGTTTCAGCAAAATCCACACGGAGGTGGCGCCGCTAGAGTTCATTCCATTATTCCATGCTGCAAGTGATAACTTAGAAACACTTGGTCGAATTTCTTTGAAATATCCTACATATGTACCTTTCTGGGTAACAAGAGAAACGTTGCGGCTCATCGGATTCTTCTCAAATTTGGCATGCATTTACCATGCCAGGAGCTGTTGCTTGGGATTGCCTTTCGCTCACTTGCACTCACAGGTGGCGCCACCTGGTGGTAACATCACAAATTCGTTTCCGGGTAATAACTTGAGAACTGACCATCGGATTCTTCTCAAATTTTGCATGAATGTACCGTGACATAAGATGTCGCTTGATAATGCATTTCACTGACTTGCGCCTGGAGGTGGCGTCACCTGGTGTCAAAATCTAAATTTGGTTTCGGGGCAATAACTTGAGGACCCTCATCGGATTCTTCTCAAATTTGGTATGCAGATGTCCCCACGATACCATGTTCCTTGGGATTGTATTTTTCCCGCTTCTGCCTACAGGTGGCGTCTCCTGGTGGAAAAATTTGTTTCCGGGCAATAATTTGGCAGCTGCTCATCAGATTATTCTCAAATTTTGTATTCATATGTGACCCGCCCCAAATAACATGAACACCGGTGGGCATCTAGTACCGGCAATAACTTGAGGACCCTCTTCAGAGTCTCAAAGTTCATATGCCGATACCATGACATGAGATGTCATTTGGGATTGTGTTTTGCCTGCTTGCACCTACAGGTGGCGACTCCTTGTGGCAAAGTCTAAATTTAGTTTCTGGGCAATAGGTTGAGGATGCCTTCATATTCTTGTCAAATTTAGTTTGCAGATAATATGCCATGAATTGTCTCTTGGGGTTGCATTTCGGTTACATAATTTTCATGCTACATGGTAAAGAAAATATATTACAGTAGCAATCAACATTCAGTCATCCATTCGGAGTTGATCTCAACACCTGGGAAGGTGGAAAGACCCCTCTGCTTCTTACGCCTGTGAAGTAGCTGTTGCCATCCTCATGAATATCTTCTGAAACCGACAGCGCTTATAAATATTGCTGCCATTTTGGCGGGGTACCTAGCATACTCTGGCTGCTTGTACGTATAAGCTTACGACCTTGACACATTTTAACGTACACAATACTGTTATTCTAAATAATGCCCCGAGAATAAAATCCGTATAGTTCTTAAGCCCCGCAGAAGTTTACGGTACAGCCTTCTCCTTTTCACAAATACTGTCCACCATCTTCCCTGAGGGAAGTCGATGAACTTGTGATATAGCCGACATGCCTTCGGTGAGATACCTGCCCACCTACACACTTTTTTTTTCTAAAGATATTCTGTCAATGTGTTACGTGAACACCTGGTATGCAAAACCCTGAAAATTGCCCATTTGTCATATACTATTCAATGCAAACATATAGTTCATTCTGTTCGTTGCAAGGAAAAGGGGAAAACATCTTGGAACTTTTTGACCTGTGATTAAGAAATACAAAGGATGGCAAACGTCGACTTGATTGGCTAGCGTTGATGGCGGCGTGCAGATCACATAATTTTGTTTACACGGCTGATGAGCATACTCAAGCCTAAAATCGAGAAGTACGTTATAAAGCTCCCATGTATGTTTACTAACTCAGTGAATTTGGAATTGTCGAAGCAATGGAACGGAACTGGTCACCAGCAAATTCACGAGATAAGCACATTACACTGCAGAAAAAATTACCAGCCTATTCCGGTGTCACACTGGTGAAAGAAGATGTCATGTTTACATGCGAAAAAACCCTCTTGCTGTCCCGTCTTTGAAGCGAAAAAAATATTTCTCCATATCAACATAAAAAGCTGTGTTTCATGCGTAGTAAATAGCTTACACGCTTAAAACTAGAGTGTTGAAACTTACTCGTAAAGTGTTGAAATGACTCTTTAAGTGTGTCCACAGACTGCTCGTTTAAGTGTTGTCCCTGTGGACACACTTGAAGGGTTATTTCAACTCTTTACGAGTAAGTTTCAATACTTTAGTTTTAAGCGTGTAGTTTTATACCATAAATGCTCGTATTCAAAAGTGACGTAAAACCGCATCGGTGAACGTTTGAAGTTGAAGTTTGGTTGTTTTAATATCTTCTGCATACATTTGAACACCTCCAACCGAAATCTAATGCAATGTTCTTATCTACCGTGATCACATATTGAAATTTTCATGTTTAAAATAATTGTTAATTTCTCTGTTCACTTTGGCGATGGTGTTTGCGCAATGACTTTTCATCGCATAGCTCCATCGCATAGCCCCATCGCATAGCTCCATCGCTCCATCGCTCCATCGCCTTTTCATCGCATAGCTCCATCGCTCCATCGCTCCATCGCTCCATCGCCTTTTCATCGCATTTTCATCGCGTCTTTCATTTCTGATTTTCCATCGCATAGCTCCATCGCTCCATCGCCTTTTCATCGCATAGCTCCATCGCCTTTTCATCGCATAGCTCCATCGCTCCATCGCGCATCGCATAGCTCCATCGCATAGCCTCATCGCGCATCGCATAGCGCGACTTTTCATCGCATAGCTCCATCGCTTCATCGCATAGCTCCATCGCGCATCGCATAGCTCCATCGCATAGCCTCATCGCGCATCGCATAGCGCGACTTTTCATCGACTTTTCATCGCATAGCTCCATCGCTTCATCGCATAGCTCCATCGCTCCATCGCATAGCTCCATCGCGCATCGCATAGCTCCATCGCTCCATCGCGTTAAATTAGAAATGAAAGACGCGATGGCCCCTCTCGGCCATCATAGACATCTCATAACACCGGTGATCTGTAAATACAGAGTGCATTCAGTACAATCTGTATATTCAATTATATAAAGCAATAATTGACGGACCATCTCTAATTATACATTCGACAGAACAGTTGGTCTTTAGCGGTTCAAAGATTAACAATATTGATCGGCCAAATGTACCAACACAACTTCACAAACGATACATGTACAATACTCGCGGCTGGACTTCGACATCATAGCTTTCTTTCCAGTCCCCAACCGTTCTGAACAACTGGTATCAGGGCGACTGTCTAACTAACCCTACAGTTCAGTTAATATAGCAAAAGATTATTTACATACAGTTAGTGCCACTACAAATCACAATAGGGCATCGTGCACGCTCAACATGAGAGTACCTAACACGCAGGAATTGCATTTACCTGGGTGCTACACCAAATTATACACAAACACCATCCAGTATCGTCTTACACAAAAGCTCCACACGAATATTTGTGTGAGACTTCCAACACCCCGATGACAAGCCAACCACCAACCCGGTATAAACCAATACTGCATTTAAGATGAACACGAATACAAGTCGGACTACACTGTAAATATTTTGTTTACATTCTAAACACTAGGCATTACGCACATCACCAAAAACACGTTATAAAAACAAATTATGGCAATTCGTGACATACATTCACAGAGTGAATATACAATAAAAAGATATATATATAGAGAGTGATATATATATATATTTATTTAAACATATATACAATGTCCCTTTTCACCGTAGATGATCCCGTATGATTATACTGAGGTTTGAGATGTAGAATTATTTAGCTAATAAGAATATTTTGATATTGCGCTTAAATAGCGATTCTGAATCGATACATTTTAATGCACTGGGAATAGAATTCCATAATTTAGGACCTTTAGCTTTGATTGTGTGTAGTGTTGCTTGATTCGTAAAATATGGCCTGTATAGATTCAAGTTTACATGTCTAGTAGGGTAACTATGAACTGTGGATAACATTGTGAAGCATGATAAAGAGTGATTAGGCAAACGGAAAGGCGAATGCACAAATCGGTGGGCGAAAGTTAATGTGAGATAGTCATTGAGTTTTGTGAACGGTAGAATATTTGTTTGAGAGAAAAGGGGTTCGGTGTGAGAGAGCCTGTCACTACAAGTTATAATACGAATGATTCGTTTTTGCAGGAGCACAATAGGTGATAGATGAGAAGAATATGTGTTAGCCCAGATTAGATTACAATATGATAGATAGGAATAAAAGAGTGAATGATACAGATTTAATAAGGTTTGTTTGTTTATACAGTGCTTTATGTTATTCAAAACACCGATATTGCGTGACAGTTTTGATGAGAGGTTGTCTATGTGATTCTTCCAGTTGAGTTTATCATTCAGATACACGCCGAGAAATTTATAGTTGTGGACAAGTTCAACATTTTGACCATCTATAAGTAAGTTTGGTATATTTTTGGCAGTTCTTGTTGGATTTACAACCATATACTTTGTTTTTTGGACGTTTAGAGATAGTTTGTTGCAAGAGAACCACGTTAGAAGTTTGTTTATTTCTACTTTTGATGTCTCCATGGCTGTTTTCAAGTCTATATTGGAATATGTGGCGCTTGTGTCGTCCGCGAATAGAATAACGTCGAGTAAATTCGAAACGTTAGCAATGTCATTTATATAGATGATGAAAAGAATGGGTCCCAAGATGGAGCCTTGTGGAACACCACAGGATATTGTATGGGAAGAGGATAGTACACCGGAAAGGGAGACATGCTGTGTCCGGGAGGGGAGGACAGATAGCTGGTGAACCATTCATTGATCGTGCCACGAAAGCCATAGTGGGAAAGTTTTTGTAAAAGTATTTCATGGTTG
This sequence comes from Hanleya hanleyi, assembly GCA_036873755.1. Lineage (NCBI taxonomy): Eukaryota > Metazoa > Mollusca > Polyplacophora > Lepidopleurida > Hanleyidae > Hanleya > Hanleya hanleyi. Next base: position 6,227 of record JAVTVY010014011.1, read on the forward strand.
ACCGTGTCAAAGGCTTTGGATAAGTCTAAGAAGGTTGTCACGCTATATTGCTTTTGTGATTTGGCCGAGATTAATTTGTCATATAGAGGTAGTAGGGCAGAAGTCGTAGAGTGGTTTTGACGGAATCCAAATTGATTGTGACAGAGTGTATCGTTGTCTGTGAGGAATGCAGTGATTCTATTGCAAACGAGCCTCTCCAGTATTTGACTGATTCAGGGCAGAACTGATATTGGGCGGTAGTTAGTGACTGAATTAGAGTCACCCGATTTAAATATTGGAGTAACTTTTGCTATTTTTAAACTATCTGGTACAATGCCGGATTCGAACGAAAGGTTAAAAATACGAGCAAGGGGATTGGCAATATAATATGCAACTGGTTTTAGTAATGACATGCGTGTTCCATCAACGACAGCAGATCCGTTTTTCATCCGATTGATAACTTGCATAACTTCCTCCGGAGTGCAAGGGTTGAGAGTACAATTATTAAAACATTCCTGACCCAGATAAGATTCAAAATTAACGTCCGTGTGTGGTATTTTATCTGCTAGTTCCGATGCGACAGTACAAAAATATTCATTCATGTGATTTGCAATATGTAGAGTGTTGTATGTTTTAGTACCGTTAATGTTTATTGATTGTGGCCTGGTGGATTTTTTTGATCGGTGCATCAGCTCATTGATGGTTTTCCATGTCTTACGGATATTGTCGTTATACTGATTGAATTTCGACTCGTAGTAATGTCTTTTAGCATTTTTAAGAATATTATTTAACTTATTTCGGAATGTTTTGTATTGAATGCTATCAGTTGGACGCTTAGATTTAATGTAGTTTCGATACAATCGATTCTTTTCGTGAATAGAGTTTAGTAAAGCTGTTGTTATCCATGGTTTGAGAATTTTTAATTGTTTAATATAGCCATCCTTCACAGGAAAACATTCGTCATAGATTGAGTTAAACGTTTGAAGAAAAGATTCGATTGTATCATGTGGATCCTGGTTGTCGGAGAGTGAGTTCCAGTCAACAGAGCAGAGACTTTCTTTAAATAATGTCTTCTGTCTGTCATTAATGACTCTGAATGTGTAGGTTTGTGATGGTGTAACGGTGGTATGCACAGATGAGAAGGTGTGAAATATAGGAAAGTGGTCGGATAAAACAGACAGTAGTATTCCAGAATGAATGTCATCGTCATGAAAGTTTGTAAATATATTGTCAATGAGAGTAGCTGATTGTGATTTTACCCGAGTAGGTTTTGTTATTTTGGGATAAAAATAGAATGATTTTAACGTTTCAAAGAATTGTTTGCTAGGGCCGTGGGTGTCTGTCTTTAGGAGATCAACATTGAAATCACCCATCAGTATACATTGTTTTTTTCAGGTTTTAGCATATTTAGAAGGTTTGTGAGAGCTGCATTGAAATAGTTGAGGCATTTTCCAGGGGGGGCGGTAAATAAGACCTAATACATATGTTTTACTATCAAGTGTGACTTCCACAAATAATGATTCATATTCATTATTAAGATCAGCTGTGGATAGGTCTTTACGTATTGAGCATTTAGTGATGTCATTCCGTACGTAGATTATAATACCACCTCCTTTTTTGGCTTCTCTAGATAAGGGATATGGCGTGTAGCCTGGTATATCGTACAGAGTTTCTGTATTTGGGTTTAACCAGCTTTCTGAAACACCAATGATGGAAAACTTGTGGTTGATATTATGAAGAAGGGCAGTGATTTCAGTGTAGTGCTTTTTGAGGCTTCTAGCGTTGATATGGAATATGGAGAAGGTTTTGCTAGGGGGCGAACAATCAGATGATAACAGTGATTTAACTTGATTTTCAAAATAATAATCAGACTGAAAGTTATTAACCGAGTGCCAGTGGGAACGTTCGCCATCATTATCATCAGTCAAATAAGGTGACTGGTCAGGAATATTCAATTGTACAGGATTGAAACACATTCTTTCGAAGCCATCCATATAACAGTCATCGGATGTGGTTTGATCTTCGTTTACAGGTCCATCGTCATACTTGTAGAATGGTAGTTCTTGCCAGCTATTCATTTGTAATAATATATACTCTTAAATACAATACAGGTAAATGCAGATGTATGATAACATATATAATTGGTCGATTCAGAAAACATCAACGCTCTCAGTTCCGTGTTACTCAAACATTTTCTTAGAGGACTGGATTTGGTTTGACAAAGTTTAAATTCGGGAACAGTGAAATAAGGGTCAAACAAGAAAAAACAATACGTAAAGAACAGAAACAAAGAAAGTGAGCTAGTTCCTGGCAGATGTGCACAGTCAGGTATTTTACCCGTTTCGATGAATTTTCAAAGAGTTATGGCCCTATATCCCGTCCGTGAACTATTTCTTTTTCGGTCCATAGCTCGGTTATTATATGATGCAACCCTTAAATGGAAGATTAGTACCTTGTACGCAGCAGATGTACTGTCGGTTTTTTATTACCCAGAGTTATGACCCTTGGTCGGCCCAAGTCAAAACTCCATTCCAAGTTTCTCATACTAAAACCTAGATGGGTTATCAATCTACCTCAACTAACACCATATGTCTGAACGATGCGAGATAAAGTAGATTCATATGCAATCCAACTATGACGAAATATCTCATTCTGCCTCGTTCCTATTGGGCTGCCAGTGAGAAAGCTGTTTCAATCTTGGTGGGATGCTGTGAACAATAACAAACTTCATGCGTTCAAAAAAAGTGTAGGCTATACTCATCTGAACAGCCAGAAACGTTTCGATCAAGCCATGATCGGGCGATGTAGAATCGATCATACACGATTAACTCACGAGCATTTACTAAGAAAAGAGCCAGTCCCAAGGTGTATTCCATGCCACGAAGATATCACAGTGAAACATATTCTTATCGACTATATATAGATTTTAAGATTGTAAGAGATTCTTTTTATCGAGCAACTACTTTAGAAAATCTTTTTGGTCGCGTGAAGGAGGACTGTATCTTAGGTTATTTGAGAGACATCGGTTTGTTGCATAAGTTTTAATGTGTTGGATTACTAAGTTATTAACTTAAATACTTAGAATTTTGTTTGATCGTCGCCATATAGCTGAAACATTGCTGAACACGACGTTAAACCTTAATTCTCTCTCTCTCTCTCTCTCTCTCTCTCCTTGATCGATGTGCGGTTGAGAAATCGCAGTTCTATTGAAATGAACAATCACAGTCAAAGTTCATTTGGTATGTTCATATACTTGTCTATAATAAAGATTTCTTTACAATTATAATTTGTCCAATTTAGTTCCAAATAATTTCGATCAAATTATTTAATTTGAAGTTGAGTTTTGACTGCTTTGTGATATAAAGATGCCACGTCTTACCGAAATCATTCAAAGCTGTTTGAATCACTCAAAGCTGTAACGCGATTATCTCATAAACTGACAAATTCATAATATCATGTTATTCCATTTGACTAAAACAAGATACTTGAGTAATTAATTTAACTACGGTAGACTTAACGTAGAGTGCTAGAGAATTACCTAGCATTCCAAGAACAACGGTCATTGGCTCTCTACGGAACCCATTCAAGAAAACCTTGACAGTGAAAATCAATCCAATAATATTTAATGGCGATGATGTGGTCTCTCTCACACCTATAACTCATACACTATAACTCAGTGGTGGATTGTGACCTTGCCCCCGTGTAAACAGTAATTGTTTGTCACACCAATGTAATACTCGCATGTATTGGCTTTTAGGCATAAACCGGCATTTCCGTTTTGCTAATAAATTTCGTCTAATGGATTTGGTAGTTACCTCCCTCCCACTGGAACCGTACACTTCGATTTTATGACATATCTCTTCATTCTTACAGCCAAATAGCTATAGCAATACGATCAGTATGAATACATTTGTATAGGTCCATAGTCTAAGGTAGTCCGACGTGCAGCACCAAACATGATATATAATATGTTTGATGTATTCATAACGAATGCTGTCTCTGTCCGTAGCAGCACCCCAATCCATATAGCTGGCTAATGGCCGAGTCCGTCGGGCAACAATCGGTGATATCAACTCAATATTACCCAATTACAATATTAGACTACAGACAACAACTGTACAGTCCAATACTGCAGGGCAATTTATGCTCGACTTTGTCGTATTTGCCCCTCATAGTCAGTCCACCGGGATGCTGAGACTTGTGTAATTACTATACGGAGATCTGGAAGTACGCTCGTATGAGCGTCCGATAATTCCGTCCCTGACCAATCTCTTGTCTGATGGACAACTGGAACGTTACATGGAATATGTCAGGTATTTTATCGGTTCCAATGGGTTTCCACAGAGTTATGTCCCTTTATCTCGTCAGTCACCAATTTCTTGTCTCGTCCATATCTCGGCTAATACTTGATGGACAATTTGATTACACTGCAGACACTTGATGGACAATTTCGAAATTTACATGAAAGATGATTAGTACCCTGCATATGTGCACTGTCAGGTATTTTACCCGTTCGATGGTTTTCCACAGAGTTATGACCCTTTATCCCGCCCGTAAACAATTTCTTTTCCGGTCCACAGCTGGATTATTATTTGATTGACAATCTCGGAACTTATATGGAAGATTAGTACGGTGTAGATATGCACTGTCGAGTTTTTATATTTTCCCAAGAGTTATGACCCTTTATTCGTCTGCCAAAAATGTCTTGTCCTGGCCATATCTCGGTTACTATTTGACTGACAACCTACATGGATCATGCTTATATCTTGCAGATGTGAGTGGTATAATTCTTATATCTCTAATCCTTTGTGCCACACTTGTGGCAACTTTGAACTTCAATGTTGCATTAGGGTCACTGAACCTTTCAGGTGCTTCATGTTCGACAAGCACAGCTGTGATGAATAGGGTGCTGATGACGTTAACCGATGGCGTGCATGGTGTGCATTCACAGTCGAGGAGTATTAGAAAAAAAGGAAATTTCATGTAATCATGGGAGTGTTTGGACGATTTCTCTGATGACGTCGCAGATGACGTGACTTCTTCTCTGGGTACACTCGACAGTCCATCCCACAAGCCACTAGCCGTCTCTGTTGGCTAGTACATAGGCAGACGCCTTGCATCTGCGCTTTCGCTACTACTTTCGTGTGCGCCTGCGCATATCACAGTCACACTCCGATCAGGACACCATATGGCTCTGCACCACAAGAGCGTTCCAAAGGTCCACCACATTGGACCCCGTCTGGTGTCTCTTCAGTGCCCATCCCAATTAAGGTCCATTAGTCATCATGGGCTAGTGTATAGAGATGTTCATGTAGATATAGGCGCCTAATCCCAAGTGTATATCCCACCGTTTTGCGGTTTCTCTATTACTCCCTGAGTATACCATAATGTAACACCAAGGCCAGGTCACTGTATGAATCCACTCAAAGACAGCGTTTCAAAGAACCCCCATATTGGACCAGACTGGTATTTTCATATACCGATATGCCTATTTTACATAGGTCGCAACTCACAGACACTTAATATGCACCGAACGTTATCATATAGTATCAGAAATACTTCTATTTGATAAGCCAATATATATTCTGATTTTTTTAACTAAATAACTTCGCATATGGACTTCCTTCGTGTGGGGCGTATGTGTACATCGGAGCCTTCCCGTCTCAAGAACGGGTCAATGTTGGTACATGGTCATCTACGGTCAATGGGAGACTACTCTCAGTGTCTAAAGCTAGGAGTCTTCGTGGTTCTTTTCTTCGAATTTTGTTCCTATCTTTAACGACAGCATCATTGTGTCAATTTTAACAACGAGATTAACGTTAACAAAATAGACTATTTTAAATCCAATTGCTACACAATTCATGTTTTAGTAATTTGATGTATAATTGTGCAGTAAATCTCCTCAATAAGTTGACACGAAGGAAAATATATAAAAGACCTGCTTGTATCGATCAACAACGATGTGTTCATGTCACAGTTCAAAGCCATCGAAATCGAAGTCTCTGAAAAATACAATATATGGCTGACAAAGTAGATATCATGGGACGAACATATATATACATGTATCAATATACTGTACGCTAATTTACTGTGCGCTCGTATATCGTTCGTCGAAGCCGGCCCGAAACCAGGTGGGGGAGCGCTTTCTCCAATAAAAAAAAAATAAAAAAATATTAGAAATGAAATTACGAGTAGTTGTGGTTTGCATGTCTTGATTCGTGCTTTGAAAAATGGACTTCAGAGCACAGTTAAACATTTCCACGGCCGTTTGCTGGTATACGGAGACGGACTTACTAGTCACTATAAATTGTTTCGATCTTCAGTGGTTGTGGTCATATTGATTTCTTTCTTTTTGTTTACGTATTTTTGAAGCATATGGATTTAAATTATTTTTATATTTAACCGCTACAAAACCTCTAAAAATGAACCAAAGTGGATTAAAAAAATTTCATGGACCCCCCTAGTCCAGGGATCATACAAAGTGCCCTTTTCAGTCTGAAGCGACAACCCCCCTCCCCCATCCCGCTATCTCGATGCCTTACTGACTGGTGTACTGCTGTGATATACCATATACCGGTATATATTATTGCTCTTTATAGTCTTACGCTGTCATTCAGGTGACAACAATTTAATATAATAGAGTGGATCGACTGATTGTATAGTATTTCTCTGCTTGGTTAGACTGCATTTTTCACGACCTACTTCGACGAATACAGCTGAATAAATACAGCATTCGTTGAAGGCACTGAGAGCATGTGTATAGGTGAGGTAAATATCTGAGAAATCTAAGAAAATTTATCTGTTATATAATTGGAATACTACATGTATTTCTATGACCATAACATTCAGGTTACTAAAATGAGTTTGGAGGGCTGCTACTTCTATTCGTGGAGTATATGGAAGCTGCTATAACGTGCCGGCGTATTGGTTTCGCATCGGTTATGGGCAGCACACTAGACAGTACCACAGCCGTTTGTTGCATGGACAACAGTGACGGTAGGTCATTAGTGTTTAAATAAGTAATACTGTAAGTGTTACCAACGCAAACATAGTAACACCGTCGCGTCGCAATCATTTCCATCCAAATATATAGTGCTGTACAGGCATTAAGTTATATGGCATTGGTCGGGAAGAAGAAAATTCCCGAATAGCGTCATGTTATACGCTCACGATTTATCTGCCGTTGCTGACAGCACCGAATTGTGTGACGACAATCTGACGTACCAAAAGTTAACCACTTCTCATCTTACTTGTCGCTCATGTAGATCTGGCATCAACCCCAATTCCCTCTCGATTAGGCCTATAATTGACCAATAACAGAGATTCTCCGCAATTTTGGGATGCATGTTTGAAACGGCAAGCTCAGGCCAGAACTGTGTGTGAAAACAGGCTGACCTCGACATATCATGGTTTTCAGAGAATATTTTTTTCTTCTGAGGAAACAAGTTAAAATATACGAGATGATGAAACGTTTACATATACTTGTCTCCCACTCGCTGCAAAGTGAGACGGGCCAGAAACGTGACCTTGATCTGCCAACAGCTAGGTTTTTGAACACAAAATCCTGGTTCTTGGATCCATATCTTAAATCAGCGACATATAATATGGGGAGGGTTTTCACCACGTTAATTTTTTTTTTTTTTTTTTTTTTTTTTTTTAGATCTTGTTTTAATCAGATTGGTGTGGCGATTTTTATGTGTAGGCCTAGTTAATGTATGGCCATATGGAGCAAATTATGCCTGAGTATTTTTTGCGTGTGAATTGTTGGCATGCGCCATACGAATTATTATTTATTATGATGTTCTGGTGCCAAGTTTTCTTTATAAGCAGTTATTTATATTTTGATCCCGGTATTGCAGGGATATAAAGTAGTGAATATTTCAAAACAACCTAAATGCTATTGGTGAATTGACCCACCTTAATTGTAAGTGATGTTCGGTGATAGCTTTGCCTATGTATAAACACTTTAGCCATTGAATATGTTGTGGGTGTGACAAAGGTGATGGAAAAGGGTTGACGATTCCTTGTCCAGCCACATTTCATCCGCAAACCCCCTCCCCGGACGACCGACGAGATTTGTCCTATACTACTCACAAGGATCATCGTTAAGCAGAACGCTTATGCGCAGCATCATTTCCTGGAGCACAGTCGATGGTAAAACTCTGAACACGCTGTCACACCCCGCCCATTCCTCATTTTAATGATCTGACTCTGCAGTGCCATACTCAATCGGTTATGAGTCCATATTCGCCTCAAATGCACTTTGGAAACAAGAGCGCGTTCCAATCTACGCTCACTCTAAATATTACGGCTCTCTTCAAGGACGCGTTCGTTTTCCATTGAAGGGCGCGCTTTGACTGGAAACCGTGATCAAGCTAAACGGGAATAAAAGGAAAATTATGAGGAAAGCTGTAAGAGGAAAAATAATTGTAAAGTCATATAAAGCAAGTGTATAGAATTCAATATGAATAAATCAATTCACTTGGTCAAGCGTGGGGTCCGAGTACTTTTTAACTGTTCAGTCATCTCCCTCCCGTTGGCAGGAGAAGTGCAAATGTCTCAAGACGTGGAGAATGCAAATACCCCAGTTAAGGAGAATGACGCCATGATAGGCTTGGATTTGCCGAAGGAGAAGCCTACACTCTTGAAACGAATTTTGGCCGCAATTTTCTATGCTTCAACGTCATTCTTGATTATTGTTATCAACAAAGTCATTCTTACAACATATGGGTAAGTATCATGCCGGATCTTTCCTTTTTGGTCGAGGTAACGTTTGTTCCATGTGGTGTGTCGAAAACTGGTCATTCCATAGTGTGTTGACTAGTAAAGAAAACGGTTGGTTGGTTGTTTTAAGTTTAACGTCGCATCTAACCTTATTGCTCACACGGCGACGATGACCCAAACAAACATACCTGGCAATTCCCTAATCCTAACAAAAACCCAACCAAAACTACAAAAAAATTTGAATTTCGAATTTTGAAAATTCGGCTCTACAGACACTGATCACAATGGATCCTCAGAGAGCTAAATCTTGGTACTTTAATCTACCTCCTGTGCCAGACGAACATGGTATGGTAAACCATGCTGCCCTAAGCTGGAGGGCGTAAAGAAAACAGAAGATCTTTCCAGATTCTGCGGGAAACCAGAAGCCTGATAAGATTCCTGATTGATTCCTCTTTAGACTGAATATAAGCTTCATGTTCTTCCCCATTGCACAGTATTAATTACATTGGTGCCCTGAAAATTCCCCTGGACAACTCTCGCTAAACTGAAGCGGAGAACAATAGATCAACTGCTGTCAACGACCCGCACAACTGGGGTGTGGATTCCTGTGTTATAACATGGTCTGGCGCTCATTTTTGTCTTAATAAATTGATTTCTGTACATAGAAAATTTCTGAATCTTCCATATGTTTTGTGAACAAGTGAATTATCCTCTGATGGTAGCTGAAAATCGGTCACCTGGAATACATACTTTTGGCAATTTATCTGTATTTCATAATGTTAAGCTTATGGGAGCCATACCCCAGTTACAGGCGGGAACAGCCAGTTGTGACACAGGACTGTCCAAGACAATTACAATGGTACATTTACATTTATCGAAGTGATAATCTGCGGGAAAGTTTGAATAGCGTGATCAGGCTATTAATCATCCTTTTGTAGAATTGATGAGTGGATTTGCGAACACCATGCCGGTCTGGCTTACTCCTGACGGTAAAGGAGGAAGGGGGGGGGGGAGCTCTGAGACAACAGAGATTAAGGCCTTTGTGCTGGCATCCATTATGAAAATATGTTTTTGAATTCTCCAAAAGTATTTTGGGGTTGAATATTCATTATACATGTTAGATAGTCATTTAAATCAAAGGCTGGCATTGCATCAAGCAAGTGACTGCAGTCTATTCAGGAAACATGTCTTTGAAATGTAAATGAGTGGCAGGTTGCCTCTGACAATCTTTAATGGCAAAAACTTTTGTTTGGGGCTTTGAATATTTGCATAAAATTTGGGATCTGGATTCTACAGGTGACCTGCATTTACAAGCCCAGTGTATTGATTTTCCCAGTGTTTCCCAGTTCTTTCCTTCAGCTTTGGAAGAATACCGGTATTTACATAGATAGATAGATTTATTGCTCAGTTTTGTCCATAGGACTAAAATGCATATACATTAAGACATACATTAAAACAAATATAACATGAGTACATTAAGACAAAACAATTAAGACACTAAAACAATAGGACATTAAAAGAAACATCATACAAGAAACATAAAAACAATATGAAACCATCACAGACAATATCACAGACAATATAAACAAAGACAACAAAATACATTTGAATACATCACTGATGATTTAGCGTTCTCGTGGATGCCTTGGGTTATACTTGTGATGTCATACATGGGCTAAGACTGCTGTACATTAAAACATATATAAGAATATCTGGCTACTTCTTTAGTTATCACAGGATTTCTACCAGACAGCAGGAACAGGAATAACTCGTGATCTGTAGGCCTGCTTAAAAGACAATCTATATAGGGGTTTACAGTAGACATTAGTGCACCCCTTTCTCCGTTGAATTTGTGACAGTTTAACAGGAAGTGTTCTTCGCTGTCAATTACCTGACATTCTTTACACAGTCTTGCTCCAACTGAATCTTTTAAGTATCTTCCACGTTCAATGTTTAACCTGTGTGCACTAATGCGCAATTGAACCATGGCAGCACGGTGTTTCTTGTTAGGGATGTGTGTATGTTCATTTCCGCTGTATAACTATTTTTTAACTACATATGAACTTGGATGTATGCTTTAGCCTACAAGACCTTGCAACCCTGTCTGTGAATGAACATTAGGACTTCCTTCACCACAAGTGTCATGAGCACAACAGCTGGGCAATTCTATATGAACAGTTTAGGTGTTTTTACTATCAAGAGTACAAAATGCTGCTACATATGTATGTTTGTAATATCTATGGAGAATTGAAGGAAATATTAGATTTTCTAAATTTTGAGAATTATCCATCATATCTTTGGTCTTTGGTTGTGTTGCAATGTTTTAATTATAGCAGTGTCCTGTCATATTATATTACTTCGACATGGGTGAGAGATTTTGTGCAAATATATTCTAGTATTACTGCTATAAATGGAAAGAAATGCTTATCAAAGTGGGGTTGCAAGGATGGATGCCAGAACAAAGGCCTTAAGAGCTTTGTCTTGGCAGCCACATTAGTCGGCTTGAAAATGGCAAAGTACAATTTCCATACACATGTTAAGAAGCAGAAAATAGTTTCCACATATCAAAGAATTAACATAGATGGGCAATTTCCACATTAACAATTTCAAATTTTACTTAGCTTCCAAAATATCTTGGACGAAACTTCAAATTTTGTGTAGAAACTTGTTCAAAATGTAAGCTTAAATGCTCTCTGGTCTTACAGATTTTAGCCGTTACTGATGCATGTACATGTATAACTGTATCATCATAGAGACAAGATCCATGCACACATTTCCTAGGTCTAAAACTGGTAACACAGGAATTGAGGGGAGTGATGTATTGCTATTCCAAACACATTAGAAATAGTAGCACTGTACTCAATCCGGTGATTCCACATACAGAGTGGAAAGGCTTCATGTAAGAAGACTTGGATTACATTGTATGACTCTTGGTTGTGGGTCTATGGGTTGGCTTTTTTCATGCTTTAGATTACATGACAGGTCATTGTGATGTGGGGAACAATATGGTTTATATGGACTTTATTGTACATGTGCCAATTCTATGGGGATATTCGCATGCAAAATGGCTAAGTGGGTGAGGGCTCCTTTCTCATTCATACAGCTTCTGCAGGTAATAGAAATTTCTGAAGTAATGCCTGGAAATGTCACATTGTATGGTAATATATATATAAATATGAGGGCCATGCACTGTGGCATGTTGTTGGTGTTGTTCAAAACGTTTTCACACTCCAAAAAGTTGCAATATTTTGAAGTTAGGTAAAGTTCACACACATATAGAAAAAAATGTAGGCTTTCTGGACCCAAAACTGGTGAATATTAAACAAAAATCCACAATTCTGTTACAACAACAACATGCAGGGGTTGGAATGTTTCACAAAAAATTATTTTCTCATTTTTATACGCCCGCCAAAAGGCGGACGTATTATGTGATGGCGGTTTCAGTCCGTGTGTCCATCTGTCCGTCCCTCGTGTCCGGTCTATATCTGGGACAGTTTTCTATCTACAGTTCTAATTTTTAGTGAGTGGATACCCTACGGGGAGACGATGTGTCGCGTACCAAAATGAAGGTCAAGGTCAGAGGTCAAAGGTCACTGGCCTAAAAAACAGGAAATCACTGAAGTGTTCGTGTCCGGTCTATATCTGTGAACATTTTCTATCCACAGTTGCAATTTTTTGTGAGTGGATACGCTAGGTGGAGATGATGTGTCGCGTACCAAAATTGAGGTCGAGGTAAGAGGTCAACGGTCACTGTTGCCTAAAATCAGGAAATCATTGATCATTGGGAGTTTTCTATCTACAAATCTAATTTTTGGTGAGTGGGTGCCGTAGGGGGGAACGATGTGTTGCATACCAAATGTAGGTTGAGATCAGAGGTCAAATATCAGTGTGACCGAAAAATTATGAAATCATTAAAAATTTCTAATTGTTTGTGGGTTGATTCAATAGGGGGAAATGAGGTGTTACATACCAAAATATAGGTCAAGGTCAAATGTCACTGTGACCCAAAAATCAGGAAATTATTAAAAATAACATTTTTTTGTGTCAGTAGATACATTAGGGGGACACAATGTGTCACATATCAAAATGTAGGTCAAGGTCAAAGGTCAAGGTCACTGTGACCCCAAAATCATGAAATTGTTAAAAATCATGATTTTTTTAGTCCATTGAGAAATTACGGGTAACCGTTTTGTCATGTACCAAAATTTAGATCCAGGTCAATAGTCAAGATCACTGTGACACCAGAATCAAGGTCAAAGGTCAGTGAGACCTAAAAATCAGGAAATCATTAAAAATTACTAATATTTGGTGAGTGGATTCAATAGGGCGAAATGAAGTGTCGCATACCAAAATTAGGTCAAGGTCAAAGGTCACGGTGACCCCAAAATCGGGAAATTATTAAAAATAACATTTTTTGTGTCAGTAGATACATTAGGGGGTCATGATGTGTCACATACCATAATGTAGGTCAAGGTCACTGTGACCCCAAAATCATGAAATTGTTCAAAATCATGATTGTTTGTGTCCATTGAGAAATTACGGGGAGATGGTTTGTCATTTACCAAAATTTAGGTCAAGGTCAATAATCAAGGTCACTGTGATTCCAGAATCAAGAAATCTTTGAAAATTACTTTGTTTTGTGTCCGTAGATTCATTAGGGGGACATGATGTGTCACGTACCAAAATGTAGGTCAAGGTCGAACGTCGAGGTCACTGTGACCCCCAAAATCATGAAATTCTTAAAAATCATGATTTTTTGTGTCCATTGATACATTGACGGAAGACGATGTGTCGTGTACCAAAATTTAGGTCAAGGTCACTGTGACCCCAAAATCAGGAAATCATTAAGTCACATTTTCATATGCCAGTCGAAGACGAGGTCATGTAATACGATGTTGCGTTCTGTCCATTCATCCATTAACAATTGTTGTCCATGCGATATCTCTAGTTTCAAGGTATGGGATGGTATCAAATACCTTACTCGCATGGCGAAGAGGCTCCTGGTGATATGGCTGAAATATTGTTGAAAGCGACGTTAAATTCTATTCACTCGCTCACTCGCATGGTGAAGAGGAGCCATACATCAATTTGTCAAAGGTCAAGGTCACAGTCCCCCAAAACTGAATCAAGTTTAGCTGACTATATGTGTTAGGTTAGAATATTCAGAGTTCTCTCCCCTACATGTATATGGCATGTGTCCTGTGGAGTTGTCTCCCGTGTTTGAAACAGCTACATTTAGTTTAACTGTTGTGAAATAAAAACCATACATTTACTAATTTAACGGGGAGAGGGGTCCTTTATGAACTTCATACCTGTTTATCAACGCAAGAACAAAGGTTTACTTCATCACTTTCTTCTTCCTTCATGAAATATTCTCTTGTCTGAAAGAAATCCATTTGCAGGAAAACTACTATTTTCTTGTGTTGTCGATTGTCGACTATTGTCGATTTCAATGTGGAATATGTGAGCTCTCATTACTTGCTCCAAGGTCAAATAGTTTCCAAGAGTTATTTTAGTTTATCATTCAATTTTAGATGTGATATATGTTACATTCTCAGAAGCACAAAATTGTAGACCTTTCTCTGGATTGCTAGCTACCAATTGGAATCAAGGCTATTAAACAACCTTTTAATTTGGACCAATGTAATTTCAGATATACAGGCGTATATTGAAGCCCCTTGGGCTCTTGTTTTTTTTTTTTACTTGTCATTTGCTAACTTCTACTTGTCTCAATTATATAGCGGAAAAAATTATGTATAAAATGTGTTTCACAAAACGGTCACTCAATGGTCAGACAACCCCATTATTACAGTAGTGCAAGTAGATCCAGTTTGAGGTAGTATCATGAATATTTGTACCTATTGTATTGTTACCTTGTGAGTTCAAAGCAGGGGCTGAAATGTTCCCTGAAAATTTCTTGCCTCAGGTGACAAGTGATTTTTGTCAAAGACAAGCATTATTTTGACCCCTGAACATGCCACACTCACGAACCCTTACGTTTTCTTCATGTACTGAAGGGACCATGATGCATTTACTATAGTATGAAGATTTCAACATAAATTTTTAGTTACAATTAAGATGTTTCAGATACTAAGTAAGAATTCAAGTTGTTATTTATGCAAATTGCCCATCGATGTTAATTCTGTGGTATTTTCAAAACGGTTTCTTCGATTATTTTCTGTTTTTTAACCTGTGTATGAGAAATTGTACTTCGCACTTTGCCATTTTTAAGCAGACTAGACAAAACCCTTAACACTAGACTGGTCAGAATTCACCAACAGGGTTCTCATTAGCAGGAGGTTGGAGGCGAGATTGCCCGTCTACTTGCCATTTTGAGTCGCCTACTTGATCAATAGAACATAATTTAACGGCAATTTAAGTGGTATTTCCGATGTCACTTTCAGATGATATGGAAGAACAAAGATATAAATAGAGAGGTTTAGTTACACGTTTAATGTCAACGCGTACGCATGAGGTCATCGTTTCCTGCGCACTTGGTACCGTGCCATAAGTCGGGACCGGCACAGGCTGACATTTTGAACGTCATAGTGCCACTCTACACGTACATGAACCTATGTTACGATGATTTTCTAACTTATTGAGATGCTAGGCGTTTTCGCATTGGATATGTCGAATTGAGGTGTTTCTCTTTTATTTTCATCGAAAATCTGTCAGAAAACATAGCGCGGAATTTTTATAATGATTCATGAATATGGTCTGTCCGGCAGCCTTTGGAACTACATGTATACGTTGTAACGTGACCATATCCATTTCTTCTGATATTTCCCCAAAGTAGGGGAAAGCCGCTCTATCTTTGCTTGCATTGATACTAATTTGATAATGATGCACTTATCGGATGTACCACTAAGCTATTAAATGAAGCACAAACTGTTGACCAACCTGAAATTGTTTCAAGAAATCTTTACTCAACAGTTGAAAAATTTTGGAATTGCCCCGACCTGTGTAAAAATTCGTTTTGATTTCTTTGAGTAATATTTACCAGAAATACAATAAAAATGTTATGTTTGATATCTTCAACAGAGAACATTCCATGTCGTAATAGCCCCAAAATAATTTTAAGAAGGCGAATTTTTGGGAAATTTGGATCTATTTTATGTGCAATTACAAATTTTTTTATCCATGATGTGGACTAGAACTCAAATGGCAAAGGACTTAAAACATTTCGTCTATTTTCTCTATTTTATTGTCATGTAAACTTCCTCTTTTTCGAACGTTCAACCTATGGAATTTCATTAACTAAAACGGAACTGAGCCATTTGCGGCCTACCCAATATTGACACCCTCTCCCTCCCAATAGTTTTCTTACTTCATGGGCTATAGGGGGCTGAAACTTCCCACAATATATATAAGCCCCGTGGGGCTCCCGAGGTTGACCTGGAGTGTTGTTGTGCACACCCCAGGTCATGGTACTAGGAAGCTCCTCAAGACAATTTGTCGTAACAGGCGACTAACTGGGGCACGCGTGGGGTTCCATGTGTGACAAGGATTAGAAACCAAATGTCATGCTATGAGTGAAATATTGTTGAAGGCGACTTTAAATCATATTCACTAACTCACTCACAATATATACATGCAGGAAATGTAAAAAAAAAGTCGTCACACTGACGTCATGATCTAAATCAGGTTAGGGTCAAATGTTACAGTTCGGCATATCATATATTTATTTCGTCAAAACTATTTATTCTGTCACAATAATAAATTAGAGAAAATATCGAATAAAAAAACATCGGAAAATCGGTACAAAATAATAGGCGAAAATGATGACATCATTACAGCCATCTGGGATTTCTGTACACTTTCTTTTAGAGCTTGTCCAAAATATATAGTATAGAAAGATTCATCCCTCTAAGGGGTAACGAAAATAAGTGGGGCTGGGCAGAAATCCCCCACCCCCAGGCTTGGACATGTATATATCCCTAAATCGCCCAGGGCTTTGTCGTTTCGGAGCTAGTGTAGAAAGGTTGGTAGGGGCGACTGCATCTCCCTCCTCTCCCTCAAACCTCTCCTTTCAATTCAGTTTCGTATACGTTTATCGGATTGGCTTTCCTTCCGTTTATCGGTTGATTTGTGTTTCGTTTCGTTTGGGTAACAATTAAAATATTAGACCCGTTTCGATTATCGGGTAGTTGAATGGTTCGGTTACAGGTTCGTTAAATGATCTGATTTCTGTTTCAGTTATTGGTAAGTTTTCCATTTCGGTTATTGTTTCGCTGATTATTTCAGTTATCATTCAGCTTCGTTTCGGTTATATCAGGCCAGATTGGTTCGGTTTCATTTTCCTTTAGTTGGCGTTTAAAATAACCGCAAACTCCGGAACACGATGCACCGTTTAACGGAATTATTTCTGTAATTGGGACTGGGGAGGTGTATCACGGACGGTGTGGGGTACAGATTTTCCCTCCTTCCTGCTGAATATTTTGGTTATCACTGTTACAGAGGAAAAACTTGTTCTTTCATCCCTAAATTAGAAAGGGATTATTATTTGACGGAAGAATTTTCTTGAATTATCTCTTCATTTAAACAGAAGCTACTGATTATAGCACAAGAATTGTTTGCTTTCAGAAATGGTTCAGTTCTGCATTATTGAGAGAACAAGAAGAGGCTGTATGTTCACTGACCAGTGACTTCATCTAATCAGCTGGTATAATTTCACTTTGCACCATCTATAAACCCAGGAGAGTATTTTGAACTGGTGATAACTGACAGAATTTTATATATGTATTATACTTTCCCAGAATTCAAGCATAATGACATGCACTTTCTTTGAATAGCCGGAAAATATAGTAGGCCTACATATACATAAAAGCATACCAGTTTCAAAATAATCTCCTGTGCTAAAATATAGGGAAAGTGAAATTATACAACCCAGTAGCTGATAAGCTGAAGTCACGGGTCAGTGAACAGACTACTCTCAGTAATATGCAACTGAGCCATAGGCTAAATATACGGGTCAAAAATATGGTGCAAACCAAACACATGTAAGCATGATAAGTTGAAAATGAAATTTGTATTTTCGTGTCTATAATGTAAATTGTTACATAATAATGTGGAAAATGGCACTCTGTTAGGCTGCAAAAATTAGAATAATATACTCCACTTAGAAATCCGAACAGCATCACCAGTATAGACCTACTTGGATTACTTAGACCAACAGGGCGGAGAACGCGTAATTAAACTCATTTTCCCTTGCGACGTCAACGCGTAAGACGTAACTGAATCTTACACGTTCCCGTTGCCGTTCAACGTGTAACTAAACCTCTCTAATGTTTCCCTCTACTTGTCCCTGTCAGGGCTCCGCCTAATAGTTAGTTTGTGCACAACTCCTATGTCGAGGGAGCCATTATTTCATTTCTTCAGATCTACAAGAAGTGTCTCATACATTTTGACTGCAGCACAGGAGCAGTTGAGTATTTCATTTGAGCTATGGGGAGATGTCAATAGACATGGATGCTGGCCCCCCTCTAAATAACCCTATTGAGCCTACTTGTGCACACAATCTATGGTGAATCTGCTAGTCCCAATTGAGCCCCGCTGTGATAATTGTTTGGGTAAATGGAACAAATGTATTGCTTTGTTTCATTTCAACAACACTGTAATGCAGGGAGATGAAATGAATGCAAAACATGTTATTTTTTTTTAGACTGTCACTTCGTTAATATATAGCCTTCTAACAATGATATGTAAACCATTCAGAATATTTGGGATCTTCAATTTGTACACAAGACTGGTCCATTTAATATCAACAAAATTCATCGCAGGTTTGAAATGAGACCAGCCAGCCCATCCAGATTTGTACAATCAAACCTGAACTCAAACTCTGCCTTGTTGGCATATTGTAAACAATTTGGGCTGACCTTTGGCTCTGGGTAATTTGAATAAGAATAATTTTCTATGGGCATGATGGACTGGATAACTCAAATGCTCAGCTGAGGATTCGTGTAGTCTTAAATGTCTCCAATCCAGGATCAAAGAACTTCCTCTCTTCTCACTTAGCTTGAACTCTCAGCTGGAATATTAACAATATAGTTTTGGCCTAGTGCCACACAACACAAAACCTGGCTGCAATAATGGACACTTCCATCACAATAATAGGGGTGTTAGCTTCACCTCCACAGCAATGCTGTCAGCCTTTTTAGAGAATCACTGGTAATTCAGACCCCATTTGGGTAAGTCGCGCATCTGGGGTGAAAAAGGGGTTTATCTCTGCTTGGCATCACCAACTGCACGGAAAATTGCCAGCGAAAAGGGGCAAAAATGGGAACATTCTGAAAAGTCAAAATTGTTGACCCCACCCTGGCTCATTCTCACAATCAAGTAAAGTCATTCTAGTGCAAGACAATATAAACACCAATATTTTCAAAATCGATAAAATAAACTGTGTATAAACGGCGAGTCTTGCTATAATTGCTTTCATTACAAATGAATAGAAGAGTCCCAGGGTCTTTAAACGAACTATGATAGAGATATCAAACTTAATACACGGTAATAAATAGATCACAACAATCACTCTGAAGCGGTCTGCCATTTTGGATCTTCCGTGAAAATCGGTGCAACACATAATTCGAACATTCACGTTTTTTCTGGAATTAGCTTGACAAATAATTTGAAAGTAGCCAATTTTGGAGTGGCGAGTGTCATCACTGCACCATGAATAATTAGGGAAATTACCGTATTGCCCAATCATCAGAATCCCACATTTCCTTTTAAACAGCCCGGTCGGTTTGCCAATTTATACAAAGGATTAATCAAAAAATTTTGGATTTAAGATCTACATGTATATCCCTGTAAGACATCAAAATTCTTATCAAAATTCAATCTTTCGCAATATGTTATAAATTACTTATTAGGAAATGTTCTAATGTGTACATGTATGTCTATTTCATGGAGTTATTTTTACTGCCCTGGTAAATAGCTGGTATTTTAAACTCTGACATTTTTTCTATACACCCTCCAAACCATATAGCCTTTGCACAAATCCAAATGTGATTTGAAAATTTGCATGTCAAAATTTTAGTTGTTTTTTTTTTCCAGCCTTTTGGGGAATAAAAAATTAGTATTCGAGTACCGAGCTATGAAACTAGCACAACAGTAAGGTGAAATAGCATGATCGTGATATATATCTTTAGCAATAATACATTGATTTGCACATTCTAAGTGATTAAGTTCCTGATCACACTATTATACTGCAGTACAGAACAATATATATATCCACTCAACCAAATACTCTGCCCAGTGGCTGAAGGCCTATACAGACGGCAAAAAATTGATGTTTTCGGAACTAGATAAAGCAGGACAAGCATGTGTATCACAATAAATGGAAGCCCCAAACTGTGTTGTTGAGTGGTAGAGGCAACTGAATTCCACGTTGACTTGTGACCTCAGCTCATGCCACGGTCAAAAAAAGTATCCCTGTACCCATGTATTGTTGTTTTCGTATGCCCATCGATAGACGAGGTCATATATTCCAATCAACATTTTCGTTTATCTATCTGTCCGTCTTAACTTTTGCTTGTCCATGTGATATCTGCAGTCCATGACACGTATTGGTACCTTACCAATGGGTCCAAGAGGAACCTTATTCATTTTGAGGTCAAAAGATGAAAGGTCAAGGTCACTGTGATTGAAAATACAGCAAATCATTGAAATTGTTGTGTTTAGTATAAGTACTGTTCCAACTCAATGTGGATTTTGATGGAAAAGAAGTCTTAGCGTATTGATTTTTACCCCTCTGCCAGGTTTGGCCTAAGGGTATTGTCTGCTTGGTCCATTCGTCATCCGTCTGTCTACTCTTGCTTGTTAACGCAATATATATCGAAGGATTATTATAGTCCGGCTTTCTAAATTCATATTGCGTGTGCAATTGGCAATAGGTCAAGATGCCTAGTGAAGATGACTGACCTTGACCTCTTTTAGCTAGGTCAAATTTGAGTATTGGTGATAACTTTTGATGGATTACATCTGTGCTCTCCAAATTCATACCACATATGCAATTGGTGATGGACAAGAAACTTGTTCAAGTTGACTGATTTATCAAGGACAAGGACTAGTTATTGCAGTATCTTGAGGAATCATGACTCGCCTCTTGAGTTCAAATTCACACTACAGTACATACACATGATATATGTATGCAACTGTTGATTAATTAGAAAAAGCCTATTCAAGGTGATCAACTTTGACCTACAGGCTACTTCATCAAGGTCAAATTCTAGTTAATACAATGTGTTTGGAAGGGTTATGGTTGGCCATGCCCGGAGTATATTGAAACCCATAAGGCTCTTGTTTATTGATGGTAAATCAAAAGAAGTTCTACCGTGAAAGAAGCCTGAAAACATAGACCTGTCATGTCTACTTCACTGAAATCCATAGACATGGGGATTGACTTGAACATGCCAAATGACAAAGAGAAAACAGTGTTGTCAAATCATACCTAAATTGTTCATAAGCTCACAATATTCCACAGAAACTGGCTTATAGATTGCCTAAAGTTACCAGACATATGTGGTTAAACATGAGCGCGTGAACATGTGGTGCCATATTCTTGATGATTTTTCCATATTTCTCCCCGTTAAGTTCAAGGGATCTAACCCTCGGGTCCTCTGACAGGTGGACATCTGTGTGGTGGTTTTGTTCATGGCAATCATGTGACTTGTGTAGACAAGAGGAATGGATGTGACTCAGATGATGGATTTTCACGGGGCGATGTAGGCCCGTAGGGACTAATGGTCCTGTCTTGTAGTCAGAATAAATTGAGCTGCAGCTCTGTGTCTTGCTAACACAGTAAAAGATAGAGTTCTTACGCGACAAGAAAGAGGTCTGAAACTTCCTTCTTTAGAGTGTCCAGGTTTCTGTGTTTTTAATGTCCGCATATAGCTGCAGGTCTGATATGTTTAAGTTAAATTTCCATTTATCTAATTTTATGCGTGTTTTCGTTCATTTTCCAGTGGCACTACTTTCGTGCTCAAAATATGTCGTCTGCTAAACCACAGATTTTGAGAGGCGCATGTTGAGTGATTTTGTGAGACTAACTCATTCTCATTAGAAAGCGTGTTTGGGCAGTAATTTAGCATTAAATAATACCAGTATAAGTGTAATTCATTGTAGAAAACAATGGGATATTTCACTTTGCCTGTATTCATTTACATTTTCATGAAATATGTGTGTTGAGTTACAGTTTGGAATTTTCGCCATTTAAGCTTACCCCTCAAGACCCTCTGCATTATCTTTTTATAGTAAGTTTCTAAAATCCAGTGGTGGTCAAATCATTTACGTAATAATTTCCCTGTATTCCGAAATGTTTTCTTTGCATTCTGCTTCTGAAATATTCATGGAATGTTGCACACATTTCCCCCTGATCTACATGAAGAGCTCTGCATATGCTGTGTTTGAAGCTGTAAGGTGACAGGGGAGATAACCAAATAGAACTGTAATATACTAGATTTGTACTGACAATATGATGCCATGAGAGGATGCATCCCAGCACAGCTCCAGTCCATCTATTGAAATGAGACCTGATTGGGTGGAAACCTTGGCGGCCATCTTTAATTTTATGCAAAATGGATAATGATCCATATCTCGGAAATCATTCAACTGTTCAATACGAAAGTTGGTATACATCATCGATACATCAAGCAACTTTCACTGAATTACCAAACCGGCTTTTTGATTAGCTGGAAATCCTGGAAGCCATCTTTAATTTATGCAAAATCGATAATGATACATATCTCTGTTACCATTCAATTGTTTTATATGAAAGTTGGTATACATCATCAATGCATACAGATACTTTAAATCGGGACCTGATTGACTGAAAACCTTGGCTGCCATCTTTAATTTATGCAAAAACCTTAATGATGTATATCTCTGATATCATTTAAGTGTTCTATACTAAACTTGGTTCAAATTGAGTACATTATGAATGTACCCTGAGCCGAGAGGTTTTCAGATGCACAGCTTCGTATTATTATTCACTGCTGAAGGATATGCTTTCAATTATCTGAAAAAAGTGAATTTTTTTACAAATATTGGTAACATGCAGTGAAGACATTATTTTATCATTTCACCAGGTTGGTTTCATAATAAATGTCTGTCCCAGCAGGTTTTTTAAAAATATATATATGTGTACAATTACACTAATGCCCTAGAGATCCTTGTTGAGAGGAATGTGTGAGACTACAAGTATGGCTCTTCGCCATGAGATGGAACATAAAGAGTTAGTGGAATTATTCCAACAGCCTATTTTACATTTAAATAGCCCCGTTTCAGTGCCTAAGGCTCTAGTTTTTAAATGCTTTTCCCCGGGCCCCAGGTCATAACACTGTGGCACCAAAATTTAGCATAAAAAAATCACAGGAAAATGATAAAGTTTTGGCCCTGTTGGGCTTCCTGATTTGTCGTTGTGCACACCCCTGGTGATAGGAAGAATTTAAGGGCCTCAGCGCCTCATGCAGCTTGTCATAAGAAACGACTAACTGGGGCACCTGTGGGATGCTGGGTGTGAAAAGGAATAGTGTACCACCAATGGGACCCTGGGTGTGAAAAGGAATTTAGGACCCAATCGTCATTATATAGCTGAAATATTGCTGAACGTGACATCAAACTTTCTCTATCTCTTTCTCTCTCTCTCTCTGTGTATATTGAAGCCCATTGGGCTCTTGTTAATGTTATCATGGATATATGGGAAGCAATAGTCTTGGTAAAATCAAAGTACATGCATCATGTTAATGAATATTTCTACTCCCAAATATATGTGCATAACATGATGTTTTGGCATGTACATGTAGAATAAATATCATGATTATTTGTGTTGTGTAACAGCTGGAATTTTGTATAATTTACCTCAGGCTGGCACCAGAAAAAAATAACCATTTCAGTAGTGAGTGTTTAAGTGTGTGGACTTGTGCTTTATTAGGTTACGTGTAGTCTGGTAGTATTGCTGGTTCTACCAGTCAGAATTACCACCTTGAACATCATCTGACCATGGGGAAAAAAAGCCGACTAGCCCAAGTAGAAATTGTGACATGGCAGAAAAAGTTACTGTGGGCAGTAAATTTCGGCATATGTTCACTAGCATTAGTCGTTATCAACAAGATGATATTAACAACATATAAGTAAGTACTCTGTTACTAATTACCTGACCAGTACCTTAGTACGCACCTGGCTTTGATTAAGTGCCGAATATAGTTTTTATCAAGATTTTAATTATTCTTTACAATGATATCCGTGTACATCTTCTCCCATGGACTAGATCAGCTTAAAATTCAGAATAAGTCACTATGAGATCATTCGACACCAAATCAACCAAACAAAGTTACATTGGACATCATCATCATCGATTTTCTTGAAATTTGACCTGTTGGTTAGACTATATAGAAAACTTTTGCAACCCAAATTACACATATCTAGGTTGATAACTTTGAAAATATAGGTCATTGGGACATCACCTGACATTTCCAGCCAGTTATTTTATCCCACTGCAGACAAAATCATCCAAGAAAAACAACTGACACGGTGACTTGATATTTTTCCATCCACCACAGTCGATTTAATTCGTCGTGAGTAACTAGTTATCTCATTTTTACAGTAGCCCCTATTGCAAAGCACTCGCCTCAATCACTCGTCGGGTTTCATTTTGAGTTCACAACAAGTTTATTTGTAATAAAATATGGGCTTCAGCTGCTGTAGTTCTAAATTTGTGAACAACTATTTCATGGTATAAGCAAATTTTGGGTGCTAATGAATATTGCAAAGGTGTTACTTCACATGTATTATTTTTGTTTTGTGCATGTAAGCACAACATGCATGACATAGGGCCTACTTTGTTAGGACACTAAGATGTTCAGAAAGGGTCTTCAGCAGGATAAATTCATTACACGGTTTGTCACTTGTCAGTGACCCAATAGAGAAAAATATGAGGTCAGTAAAATTCCTATCGCGTGAGGCATAAACTAATAATATCCATAACTATATGACCCACAGAAAGTGATTCTTGCATCTTCTGAAAATTTATTTCAACTAGGCCTACATGTACCACTATAAAAAAAACACACAAAAATTTATGAAAATGGTTCTCGGAAGAGTTTGCAACATCTTTGACCTTTTGACCTTGACCTCCAAAATTTGCTCAGTGTATTATTACTCTTCACATATCTGGCCCATCCCACCAGTTGCATCGAATTTCGTTTTCATTGGGATGTTACTTGAGAACCCATGGTGTGCCCATCCCAAAATATTCAGAGATGTTGTTTGTAGGCTACATACATGTGACCTAAATTTCTTGACTTTCGAGAAATATATATTTTCAGTGGTCAAGGTCAAAGGTCAAAAATGTTGAAACCTTATCCGTGACTCCTTTTTGTCATTTTCTCATAAAGAGATAATATGATGGTCATTACACCAGTTTTCAAATGATACAGGAATCGCCTTCCCATTTGTCATAGTTATGGACGTGTGACCGTTGAAATAGAAAGGTATGGACACAAGGTCAAAATTCAGTGATCCATAATTCAGAAAGTTGTTGACCCAGATACATGTATGTGTAATTTGGGATCCATATACATATAGGCTGAGCAACATGTTTTTCATAGGCTAAGCAACATGCCAATCGGTGAAAATCAGTGATGATGATGTGAAATGTTTGACTGATTTGGTGTGGAATAATGACACTTTTGTATGATAAATCCTCGGATCATTCAATCACAGAGAGTGAACTTTCCCATAATAGGCATAGTGATCAAATTTATAAGAACAATAAGTTTACAAAATTGTCCAAAATCATGCAGATAAATTATAATCCCTTATTTCTAGGGTATTCAATCTATTAATGATTGGTTGTATTTGTCCACAAAATTGGGGATGATGAGATTTGAATCTAGGATGATTTACCATAGTTGATATTGATGTGTTTGTCCATTTGTAGGTATCATCGCCTAATTGTTGTTTTTGTTTTTACAGATTCCCCTCCTTTCAGGTTCTAGGTGTTGGTCAGGTAAGTGTAGACCTTGATTGAAAACTTCACAGTCAATGCCTGCTTTCAGCAGTTAAAAGGGCATTATAACCAGGCTGAACATATTCCAGTAAAATAATCTACAATTTGAGAGCTTTCGCTTCATGTATTGCTCAAAGGAATATTGCATGGTCCAAATGGCGAATAACAATTGAGACTGCTCAACAAACTGCATGTTAACTTGCACTAATATGTCACATATATATTCTTGCTACTGCATTCATGACATTACATGTAAATGCCAAAATACATGTTCAGGGATAATTTGGACCAGATGTGTCAACAAGATTTATCGTGTCTTACTCATAGCTTTTGGCTAAAGCTTATAAACATTTCCAGATAGATACAATTTGAAGTCTTGTAATTGAAACAGTCATGAAATATGAAATATATGTATATTTGATTGATTTGAGATGCGAGGGGGAGGGGCAGGATTGTGTCAACCACATGCACTACATGTATGGCCCATCTGTCACTCAGCATGTGTTCTAGGGTAGGCTGTATGGTCATTTAGGGGAAGGATTTGTTAAAGATATTTTTTGATATATTTCCGGTACTGTTCCATTATTGTCTGTTTATGCAGCTGTTTATGGTGATTGGTGGCAGATTGTTAGGGAAAACACACCCTGTGCTCATCTGGGCACAATCAGAACAATGATCAAGTATTGTACAGTTGTGAAGCTCTACATTGTACATGTTGTATTTAGCTGTCCTGGCTATTTCTGCAGAAAGTGTCCTTTATTCAGAAGGGAAATGTAAATCTCATTTCGGAAATAACATGATTTAAATCTGTGATACATTTGAATACACAATTACATGTCCAAAAAAAAACTTGGATATTTTCTGGATTTTTACTTCTGGATTTTCACTTCTGGATATTAAAGTTTAACACCATTTTTCACTGAATATTAGAAAATACATGTTAATGTAACTTTTGCTGTACATTGTTCTCAAAAGCTACATGTACACATTTATGGGGTGCACCACCTATTTGACTACACCAGCTATAGCTAACAAAGCCCTGTGCAATACACATTCGCTGCCTTCGCCTGACTTCCATTATTTAGCAATCTAATTAAAATTAAATCCTATCTGCTCCCCCATTTGGATATGTCGCTTGACGGATCTAACAGGCTTGCAGTAACTCGAGTGTCAACCAATCCTGAGAACGCTTCATAGTTCTTTGAAAGAAACATTTATGATAGAGAATTTTTGGTTGGCTCAGTCGACTTAGAAGCCGCGCTGGTGGGGTGTCTTCATGTTGCTGCGGTCCCGACATTGTGGCACCATAATACGGGATGGATATATGGACTGGTCTTTGGTGTAAACATTGGGGTAAATGGACACAGTGACCCTATCTCAACACCCCGACTGCAAGTGGATTAGTCCAGACCATGATGTCATAATGCTATTAAATATTCATAATATGGGTGCTCAAAACACGAAGTTCAATTGAAATACATAAGATCCTGTATGATTGGGGAGCATTGATAGGATATTAATTTATTAAGATTGATTATTTAGTTTCTTAACTTTTCAATGGTTGAATGCCTTGCTCTCAAATTTAGCACATATATTCAGTAGTATCAGACCTAAAGTATTTCGCGATCTCCAATATCGATTTTTTTTTTTACATCAATTTCATTTTTTCATCATGGGAGATAATCCAATCTATCATGGTGTAAATTGACCAAATGTTCATTTATCTCCCCTGATTTGAACATTTGGTTCCAGGATCATTGCCTTTCTTAATCTATAAGTTTCTTTCTGTAGCTGGCTTAAAACGCTATTTTAAAAATGACCATCCCATCAAAGGTTCTGGGAATTCCACAGATAAATCATGTTACCTGGTTAGTTTTCTGCAGAAAGATGGAATCTTCTGAAAATTTACATCACTGTGTTTGGACTAAATTGAGTTGTCTATTTTGGCTTTTTCTCGACTTCATAGTTTGGGCACCGGTAAACGGTTTGCAAATTGGCCTGTATATGCCCTTGGTAATATAAATTCTGGAAGAGTAGTATCCTTTAATTCTTGATAATGCCTATTTTTGCAGTATACGATACATTATCAGAACTACTACCAGAGTACATCGATAGAGTACTACATGTACCTCAAGCATCGATAAGAAAACCATGTTAAGCAAAATATCATCTCTGCCTGACATGACATGAAACAAACTTGTATAAAATATACCGGTACTACTGGTATTTATTCCACATTGATGCAGACAATAGAGACATTGAAACTTGCCTTATTCTAAGAAGAAAACAAATTCTCACTTAAATTTTGTCCATGGGGTAGACAAGCAACAATTCCCACAGTATACATGTGGAGGCTGGGTTTTTGCCCCCGATGCCCGAAGGGCTAAAGGGGGACTATAGTATTGGGTTTCGTGCATGCGTCAGACGAACTGAACGCGTTCCTTTCAAATTTGATATGTTGGTACCTTGCCTCAAGATTTCACTTAGGATTGATCTGCCTATAGAGGGAGAGGTGACCAAGTTAAAATTGTGTTTCCATACAATAACTTTTGAAAACCTGAACGGATTCTTTCATAATTCGGCATGTGGGTACCTTGCCTCAAGATCTTATGCCACCTGTGGGCTAAGTTAAAATTTTGTTTCCAGACAGTAACTTCTGAAAACCTGACCAGATTAAGACAAATTCGGCAGTTGTGGATACCTTGCCACTGGATCTCATTTGGGATTGTTGTTCCATGCTGGGTACTGAACATTACGGTTCTGAACCAAATCCATTGTTTCAACGTCGAGGGACTTCAACCGAAAAATGAAAATAAATAAATTTCCGAAAAATTCTAATTGGGGGGGTGGGGGGGGGGGGTTAATAAAGTTTTACTTTTGACTGCTAAGAAAATTTATAATCATAGTCAATCTTCAGCATCATGGTGACAAGATTATATTCATTCTTCAGTCTGTCGGTTCTCTCCGGGCACTCCGGCTTCCTCCACCTACCAAACTGACTGTCACCATATGAGTGAAACAAACTTGAATGTGACATTAAGCCAAATTCCCTTCCCTTCCCTTCATTCTTCAGGGTCATGGTGACAAAAGAATCAAAGGAATTGAATTACGTAATCCAATTAATTGAAAAGATCTGTTTCTAGCAGATAAATAAAGCACCATTTTATTTGTGGGTCTCACACTCTTGCTTCACCATGTGCAAAGATATTTTTGTCTGAATTTTGTTTCAGACTTTTCCTTTTCCAATTCACATGAATTTAATCTCATGTAATCTATTCTCAGCTCTGTTTATCTTTTCTGATAGATGGTGGCTGCCATTGCCACTCTGTTTGTGGCCAAAGAAGCGAAGTTGGTGAATTACCCAGACTGCTCAGTAGATGTTATCAAAAAGGTAAGATTGTACAGTGATCACCAAGGTAAGATGATTGTACATTGATTACCAAGGTAAGATTGTACAGTGATCACCAAGGTAAGATTGTACAGTGATCACCAAGGTAAGATTGTACAGTGATCACCAAGGTAAGATTGTACAGTGATTACCAAGTAAGATTGTACAGTGATCACCAAGGTAAGATTGTACAGTGATCACCAAGGTAATATTATACAGTGATCACCAAGGTAAGATTGTACAGTTATTACCAAGTAAGATTGTACAGTGATCATCAAGGTAAGATTGTACAGTGATCACCAAGGTAAAGATTATACAGTGATCACCGAGGTAAGATTGTACAGTTATTACCAAGTAAGATTGTACAGTGATCACCAAGGTAAGATTGTACAGTGATCACCAAGGTAAGATTGTACATTGATTACCATGGTAAGATTGTACAGTTATTACCAAGTAAGATTGTCCAGTGATCATCAAGGTAAGATTGTACAGTGATCACCAAGGTAATATTATACAGTGATCACCAATGTAAGATTGTACATTGATCACCAAGGTAAGATTGTACAGTGATCACCAAGGTAATATTATACAGTGATCACCAAAGAAAGGTTGTACAGTGATCACCAAGGTACATGTAAGATTGTACAGTGATCACCAAGGTAAGATTGTACAGTGATTATCAAGGTACATGTAAGGTTGTACAGTGATTACCAAGGTACATGTAAGATTGTACAGTGATCACCAAGGTAAGATTGTACAGTGATTACCAAGGTACATGTAAGATTGTACAATGATTGCCAAGGTACATGGAAGATTGTACAGTGATCACCAAGGTAAGATTGTACAGTGATCACCAAGGTAAGATTGTACAGTGATCACCAAGGTAGGATTGTACAGTGATCACCAAGGTAAGATTGTACAGTGATCACCAAGGTAAGATTGTACAGTGATCACCAAGGTAAGATTGTACAGTGATCACCAAAGTAAGATTGTACAGTGATTACCAAGGTAAGATTGTACAGTGATCACCAAGGTAAGATTGTACAGTGATTACCAAGGTACATGTAAGGTTGTACAGTGATTACCAAGGTACATGTAAGATTGTACAGTGATCACCAAGGTAAGATTGTACAGTGATTACCAAGGTACATGTAAGATTGTACAATGATTGCCAAGGTACATGGAAGATTGTACAGTGATCACCAAGGTAAGATTGTACAGTGATCACCAAGGTAAGATTGTACAGTGATCACCAAGGTAGGATTGTACAGTGATCACCAAGGTAAGATTGTACAGTGATCACCAAGGTAAGATTGTACAGTGATCACCAAGGTAAGATTGTACAGTGATCACCAAAGTAAGATTGTACAGTGATTACCAAGGTAAGATTGTACAGTGATCACCAAGGTAAGATTGTACAGTGATCACCAAGGTAAGATTGTACAGTGATTACCAAGGTAAGATTGTACAGTGATCACCAAGGTAAGATTGTACAGTGATTACCAAGGTAAGATTGTACAGTGATCACCAAGGTACATGCACTAGAAGGAAAGCGGATTGGATATTATAAATATCATGTATGGAACCCATAAAGAAACACGATTTTACAAGAAAAAATCATTCAGCTGAAATTTCCCCATTGTGAGAACATGTTGGGGTGGGGGGGGGGGGGTGAATGTACATGCCCTGGGTATATATTTCAATTCTTCCGTTTGAATTATAAAGGTTGTTTTACTTTTATGTCACATATAATTAGTGGAATTGAATTGTACTTTCTTCCAGGTATGGCCTTTACCTTTATTCTACCTGGGGAACCTGGTTTGTGGACTTGGCAGCACTCAGAAGTTAAAGTGAGTCAAACTAGTGATCAATCCTCTAGTAAATAACTTCAGTTAATAATAATTTCTTCTTCAGCAATTTGTAAGACACATACAATGCACATAAATGTTGGCCTTTTCCTGATTGGACTATTCATCAGTATGCCAATGTTGGCCTTTTCCTGATTGGACTATTCATCAGTATGCCAATGTTGGCCTTTTCCTGATTGGACTATTCATCAGTATGCCAATGTTGGCCTTTTCCTGATTGGACTATTCATCAGTATGCCAATTTTCAGTTTATAAATAATATAATTAATGTTCCCTAAGCATGCTTCAAAGTGACTCTCTTTCTTTCACAATTCTCATGCAGAGACTGTATAAAACCTTGAATTTGGAACAAGCTATTTAATTTATCATTGATACATTTTATGCTTAATTTTCAGTTTACCTATGTTCACAGTACTGAGACGATTCTCCATTCTCTTCACTATGATACTTGAATATTTAATATTAAGGTAGGTACCCACTTCCATCTTACATTTTAATAACAACCATCTTTCTTGTATTATTCAGTCTGACTCTGAGAAAAATTATTTTCAGGCCAAAATTAAAAATTTGTTGCTTTAGGGTCACATAAACCTTGCTGCAAACCATGGGTTGGTAGGTCGATTTTTAATTGGATCCTGCTTTACAAACAAGTAGTTTCTTGGTTTACATATATAATTTCAATCTAAAACAGTTTCAAAAAGACACTATACTTCTTAGATGAATAACAAAAATTGTTAGGTTATACCAATGTAAAGTTTTGGGTAGGGGTCTTTTTGGTGGGTAGGTATGGCTACCTCAAACAAACAATGTTTTAAGTTTGACCTCATCCATCTTTGTACCCTATGTCAGTTACTACACCTACACTCTGATCTCACCTTGGTACATGTATATTATCAGAAGCAAATCAACTAAAAATCTGTAACCTTGCACTAGACTAGCTAGAAGGCATTGTGATTCAGTGAGAAGTTTATGCTCTCTCTGGAGGCAGTGGCCATCACCTCCCTGCTTATTACACATGATGTGACGCAGATGCATAGTAAAATTACATGTCCTGTTTACGCAGATTCAAGACAAAAATCCAGTGATGCATCACGGGAAATGAACTGATGCTGAAATTCAACATGAAGCTGCGCTATCGAAACCCCTTGGCTCTGAACCCCAGCTATTATAATGTAAGGGTGTCTCTACCAATTGATTGGCTTGTGGGAAGAAATATTTACCCCTGGTATTGTAAGTGTACTTTCTTTGAAAAAAAAAAAGTTTTCCAGTCATCCAATCGATAAATAAATGTGATAGTATACTAACATAATATAGAAATAATATGCAAACTTAACATAGGAATTAGTGGATTTTGTTAGACAAGGGGCATAACTCTGCAAAATGCTTTCTGACACGACTCATTTTCGATAGACATCTAGTGTCATTTTCAAAACAGATTTGCAGGCATTCTTCGCATTGTGTAAGAGAATAAATCAATAAATCAGTCATCCAATCAATAAATAAATGTGATAGTATACAAACATGATATAGAAATTATATGCAAACTTAACATAGGAATTAGTGGATTTTATTAGACAAGGGGCATAACTCTGCAAAATACTTTCTGACACGACTCATTTTCGATAGGCATCTAGTTCAGGTCAAAAGAAACAGCTGTATCACGTTAGGATGTTGTATATGGAACGGTTCTGAAATTATCACAATAACAAATCATAAATGTATTTTTATTTGTAAAAAGGGGCATAACTCTGCAAAATATTGTCCGAGATGACTCATTTTCGATAGGCTTCTGATTTACGGGAAGATAAATAGATGTAACAAGTTTGGTTGCCATGCATGAAACGGTTCTGTAGATATCGCGGTAACGGACGTACGGACGGACGGACAGCCGTACATGATGACGACAATACCCCTAGGCCAAAGTTGGCCGAGGGGTAAAAACTCAGCCTATGAAACGTACTTTAAATAATCTCTCACCCATGATAATCCAGGTACCGATTCTGCATCTCATCTTTTGTTTGTAGCGACTGTGTAAGAGGGTAGTGGTGTAGGCTGTTTGATGAATGCCAGTGCCTTCTAGCTATCTATTGCTACACTCATCTACTTGATTGCTTTTGATATTAGCTCATCATTTATCTTCATGCTTCCGAGGTGTACATTTCTTCCATGAACCAATCAGGACATGCCAATTCTGTTGGTGAATAGCTGTGTAATTCTGTTCAATTTGCTTTTCTATTACAGTGTGAATCCATCAAAAGTCGTTCAGTTGTCTGTGGGGCTCATGATATTTGGAGCACTTGTAGCATCGAGGTTAGTCTGTACTTCATCACACACGCATGCTAACATTAACACAATGATTTAACTCCATTTCTGCAGCACACGTTTTTGCAGTGACAACCACATCCAAAAAATATCCCTCATGTTATTCAATGGTGCAGCACTTACAGCATGTGTCTGTTGCGGTGACATCAGAACCACTTTCTTGTTGTGCGACAAAATTAGAACCAGGGCTATTTCAACGTGTTGTCGCTGAACTATTGACCAATTGCAACAAGTTCAAACCACAGATTCACAGCTGTAAACAGGATATCTTGAGGGATTAGTGCAACTGTAGAATTGCAAGTTCAATCTGCAATGCGCAAATATATTGTCAAATCTGTTAAATGCATACTGACGAAATGACAACCCCTGCCAAGAGGAGTATGACAACCCCTGATTACAGGAATATTTGCAATTATACATCTGATAGATAGTATACATGTTATTATTTGTGTGATTTCAGTACAGACCTGTCGTTCGATGCCCTGGGTTATTTTCTAATCACTATCAACAATTTGGCCACAGCAGGCAATGGTGTATATACAAAACAAAAGTTGGAATCCAAGGTATTATTTGAACAATGTTGAACACAAGTGTGTGTCATGTATACAGAGTAATGTCCCCTTGAACAAAAAATGCGTTTAGGGGTTTTACTATGGATTTTATATAGAATCCATGGGTTTACGTATATGCTGGTCATTATTGCACATCTCTTTCAGGGATTCATACAAATATATATTTTTTACTACCAAAAACTCAATATTACTGAATATTGATTTTTTTCATGGTTTAAATTTTTTTTTTAACATTTCAAAAATGACTAACCTCAATTGACATAGTGATATTCAGTTCTCACAAATTTTAACCACTATCATGCCGGTAATGTTGGTCAATATTGAAGGTTCAAAACTTACTTAACTCATTCGGTACCGTAAGCACCATTCGGCGTCACAGATCTGGGCCTCCTCAACCCCATAGACGCCATATGGCGCAAAACATAACTGTCGTGGGAAAATAGAATTTTCATATCTAAGCATTGTCAAATGTAATTAAAGGCCTATATGTTTACGAAGCTTATTTTCTCACTTAACAATTTCCGAAATTTGGATTTGACTAACAGAAAAATTATTTCAAGATCGTTGTTTGAAAACGCAGATAAAAAATAAAATCACGAAAATTTCCAAATGAAGTCGGCCGTATACACTGCTGTTGGAATTCTTATTTTCCTGGTCTATTCAGGAAGAAATATCACGTAAACCATACATATATCGAATGATAAGATCGCTATCTATCCGATTATATATAAAGCATTTTAGTATTGAATGAAAAATATAACGAAATAAAACTATATTCCGAGAAGAGATCTGTGAGAAAATCGCGCAGTTTTGGCCGACATTTGCAAATGTTCAAATACCTTGAAGTGGCATCCGATTCCTTGAGAAATCTGACGAATTCACGAGATATTTTCTGTCAAATTTTCTGTCAAGGTACAGGTATATATCCATTGTT
This sequence comes from Hanleya hanleyi, assembly GCA_036873755.1. Lineage (NCBI taxonomy): Eukaryota > Metazoa > Mollusca > Polyplacophora > Lepidopleurida > Hanleyidae > Hanleya > Hanleya hanleyi. The sequence continues at coordinate 41,019 of JAVTVY010014011.1, forward strand.
GAGAATTCCTACGATCGTATACGTTTGGTAAATTTATTTCCCAAATATTCTGCTATTGTCCGACACCAACTTGTCAGAATTTCGCTCCATCTTTTCTGTTTTGATTTCTCCAAACGAAACCCGCAGTGAATGACGCAACCCGATTGGCTCGCCTTGTCACATGAACGCTCTTATCCAATCCACTTGCCCAAAGCAGCGGGCTTATCAGAAAGATCGTTTCTGAACATCCTTTTTCAATCCAATCAAATCTTTCGTTTCACTGGCCATCCGATGGTGATTGTACTACGAGAAGAAAGCTGAATGAATGGGCTTTACAGTGGTACGTCATTCATTGAAATCGGTTCAGGGAAACGGAGCATGGACGCGATTGAATCAGACGAGAAAAAAAAACCTTCTACTTCATTATTTTGCACGTAATATCATCACTATCAACAAATATTTCTACCAGATCAAAACTTTAATTTATAAGTAATATGTGGATGAAATAAATTATGGAAATTATCATCTTTATCCAGGGAATGTATACTACAATCAGCTATAAATTTTACCAGCCAGAGATTACGTACATCTGAAACCAGACCATGACAATTTCGATGTTATTTTTGTTGAAGCATTTTTTCAAACAGATAAAACATGTTTTCATGAAGTTTGCATGCATAATTTCATGTATAATTATAAAAATATAAACACAAACACAGTTTCTGATGTTTGTGTATTTCATGGAGATATAAAGTTTCAAATTTTATTCACTTTCATAAACAAAATATTTTTGAAATGAACTTTTGGTAGACAGTTTCTGTGATGGATGTTCGTGCACTGCACGCATTGAGACTCAGCTGTGGAGCTACTGGTACTGAGGCCAGAAATGAAGCTCGGTACTGAATGAGTTAAAGAGTTTAATTTTAGGTTACTGGACAGTCGTAATTGAGCCCTAGATCAAGAAACAACTGACAGATTTAAAATATATAGCATTGATATGAAGGCACTTTTTCCCTCTAAATTAAGTAAAATTTGGGTAATTCAAGAGCTTTTTAGTCAACCAAACTAACTTGAGTTATGATGACTTTATATAACTAAATAATTTTTGTTATCATCTGGAAATTAATCATGGCTGGTATATGTATATTGTCGTCGTCATGTATGTCCGTCCATATGCCGTGGTGTACGTCCGTCTGTCCGTTACCACATTTTAGGAAAAAACACAATTTCAGGAACTTATTTATCTAGTCAGATGCCTATCGAAAATGGCTCCGCTTGGCCCATATTTTACAGAGTTATGCCCCCTTCACAGATGTGTTAATTTCAGATTGTGTGATATATGCTTGAATGTAACCAACTATATCTGCAGAACTGTGTTTGATACAGCTACTACATTTTGGAAGCTTATTTATTTAGTTGTATTCTAGAAGTCAACAGAAAATTAACCACCTCAGCCATTATGCCTTTTCAGGTGCAATAATCTCTGATTTTGTGATACATATTTGAAGGTACAAGTTACATCTGCAGATCCGTAGTAGGTAGGCCCTAAAGCTACTAAATTTTGGAAACTTCGTTATCTAGTTGTATGCTAGAAGTGTAAAAGCATTCATTGTCTCGGCCCTTATTTCATGGAGTTATGCCCCTTTTCGGGTGTAATAATCTCAGATAGGTTTGAATATAACCAGTTATATTCGAAGAACTGTTCAGTACAGCTACCTTGTATTCTTGAAGCATGTAAAAAATTATTCGTCTTGGCCAATATTTTACAGAGTTGTCCGTCATTTTGGTGTAATAATCTATGATTTTGTAATATATGCTTGTATGTTGCTGTTATGTCCGCAGAATTAACGATATGCTCTAAAATGACAACTCTGGATGATCAGTAAATATAGCCATAATATGTTGCACATTCTCAGCATATTTCTTAATTGCTTGAGGGAAGCTGAGGGGTTTGTGAGTCTCACCCTCAGGAGTATTTCTTGAGTTCCTACTATACATATTCAGTTTTCTTTACTACCCAATACTGAGGATAAAAAGTGACTTGTATGAATCCTTGCTGTCTATAGAACAAATTCATACTCAGCCCTCCTGGTGTGACACTGTATCTCTGATCCATTATTCTTAATGTCTTTAATGGGACTGTCAGTGGGTTTTTTAAAAAATAATTTAAGTATGGACCTCCAAATTTTTCCTTAATCCTCTAGTTTTTATTACCCCTTGGGCAAATTTTGCCCGAAGGGTATTGTCGTCGTCAGCGTCGTCTGTCCGTCTGTCTGTCTGTCTGTCTGTCCGTCTGTCTGTCCATCTTTCTTGTGAACACGATATCTCAAGAAGAATTATAGCCAGGCATTGTGAATTCATACCACATATGTATCGGGTGAAGGGTCAGAAGCCTATTAAAAATGAATGACCCTGACCTATTTTATCAAGGTCAAATTCTAGTATTTGCTATATTTTGTGAAGGATTAAAGCTAGGGTCTCCAAATTCATATTATATATGCAACTCGTGATTGACTAGAAGCCTATTCCAGTTGACTGACCTTGACCTATTTTTTATAGGTCATATACTGTTTATTATGATATAACATGAAGAAATAAAGCTAGGCATTCCAAATTAATACTATGTATACATCTGGCAAAGATACAGACATGTACTGAATATGACTGACCTTGACCTATTTTATCGAGGTCAAATTTTAGTATTTGGTATATTTTTTGAAGGATTAAAGCTAGGGTCTCCAAAAAATTTATATTATGTATGCAACTCATGATTGACTAGAAGCCTATCCCAGTTGACCGACCTTGATCTATTTTTTAAAGGTCATATACTGTTTCTTATGATATAACATGAAGAAATAAAGCTAGGCTTTCCAAATTAATACTATGTGTACATCTGGCGAAGGTGCAGAGGTGTATTGAATATACTGACCTTGACCTATTTTATCAAGGTCAAATTATAGTATTTGCTATAGTTATTGAAGGATTGAAGCTAGGGTTTCCAAATTCATATTACTTATGCAACTGGTGATTGACTAGAAGCCTATCCCAGTTTATTGACCTTGACCTATTTTTTTCAAGGTCATATACTGTTTATTATGGTCTAACATAAGAAATATATCCAGGCTTTCCAAATTAATACTATGTATACATCTGGCGAAGGTCCAGATGTGTACTGAACATGACTGACCTTGACCTATTTTATTGAGGTCAAATTTTAGTATTTGCTACATTTTTTGAATGATTGAAGCTGGGATCTCCAAATTCATATTACTTATGCAACTGGTGATTGACTAGAAGCCTATCCCAGTTTACTGACCTTGACCTAGTTTTTTCAAGGTCATATACTGTTTATTATGATATATAAGGAAGAATATAGCTAGTCTTTCCAAATTAATACTATGTGTACATCTGGTGATGCTCCAAAAGTGTGCTGAAGATGACTGACTTTGACCTATTTTATCCTTGACCTATTTTATCCAGGTCAGATTCTATTTAGTACAATATTTCATGGAAAATTATATCTACATTGTCCAGATTTATACCACTTATGGCTCTGAAGTCTATTTAAGAATATCACTGACCTTGACCTATTTTTAAAAGGTCAAATTCTATATGTTAAGTCTAAGATCTCCAAATTCATGTTCTCTGTGCAATTAAGTTAGAATTGACTTGAAAATTGTTGATCTATATTTCCAAGATAAAATTACTTGATTTGATTATTTAAGCTTTTTAGAAGAGTATATTTGGAGCTAAGAATTCGGTCATGCTCTACCAGAACCTCAGGCCTTGGCAAAAGCTGAACTGCAGTCATCCCTGCTAGATCAGATTTTTGTTAATCTAGTTTTAAAAATATGATGATATTATACATTGCATGACTGTTGGGTGTAGACAATAACTGATAGCCGAGGGGTATTGAAGCCCAAAGGGCTATTTTTGAAGATTAAATTCAGATGTGTGAAGATATGTGTACTCATGTTATTATTGATCTTGCAGGAACTTGGTAAATATGGACTCGTCTTCTACAACTGTTTATTTATGCTGGTCCCATTAACATTATTAGCAGAATATAATAACGACTTTGAAAAGGTAAGGCTTACATAATTACAAGTTAGTCTCATTTCTCTTCATTGTTTTGCGATTGTCTTGGTCATCCACTGGGACCAAATAATCAGTTTAAGGGTGAACTTGAGTGGGACCCCTACAAGATTTGATAGTAGTCCTGAAAATCACAATATCTCACAAATAGGATTTACAACTAGAGATCTAAAACTTCATGTATATGTAGTATTGAGGGTCTCTTGTCTGTATATATGGATGCATTTGCAAAATATTTTTTGAAAAACAGTTTTAAAATTTCAGCAATTCTGTCAGTTGCGGTGCTCCAGATCTCAATTTGGGGAGTGAAAGTTTAAAATGACTCTTCCAATAAAAAATGTAACGCCATTATAGTTTTCAGTTATATTTCCAATTTTCATTTCATTGTGATCTATGTGCATAATAGATAACATATACATATGGAAATTTCCAATATCCATAATCTTTTCCTGGTAGAGATATTATGAATATAACTGCTGACTGGACATCATGAAGGCTTCATAATTGTTCATAGATCTATTTGAATATACCAATTTTCAAACTTTATATTTCTGCACCAAAATTTGATGAAGTGGAGAAAAATTATTTTCCATAAGACTTACAATAATATATATATAAAGTAAGTTTCAGAAAAATCTATTACAAGTTGAATGTGTGATACAATTTGTCAGGGCTGTTTTTAAGATCAAATCTATTACAACAACTTGAGTTGGGCCTTCACTCTCAGATCATCTTTGTCCTGTTTGTAAGCTTTATAATAAGTCCTGACCAAACAATAAAACTTCCATCTAGAAACCTTTTTCAATACTAGCTAGTTTGTAAAACATTTCACATTTTGCTATTTCTGGAACAGTTTTATAAAATAGGAGCTCAAAAAGAACATGTACAGCGATAACAGCTGTATTATTCAAAATCAAGGAATTTTCTAGAAGGTTCTAGCTCCATTATCAAGTAAACAGAATAATTGTAGCTATTCTAAAACTTGTGTAATGTATAGATTAAAAATATAGTCCTGCTTCTGTCACATCCACTTCCTCATATGAATCGTTCACATTTATTATGCTTTGCTATATGTACTTGTTAAACTTAAAAATATGAATATTATACACAATTAATATGAAAACATTATGGTAAACTTACAATATTTCTGTTATTTCCTTTTCAGGTGTTTAAATTTTCAGGGTGGTCGAACCCAGTGTTCATAGCCTATTTCCTAGCCTCTTGTTTTATGGGTTTCCTACTCAATTATTCTACTATACTGTGTACACAGTACAACTCTGCTTTAACAACTACCATAGTTGGGGTATTCAAGGTGAGAACTCTTCCTCTGCTTTTATACATCCATCATTAGACGAAGTCATATGCGATAGCCAGTATTGTCTGTCCATTCCTGAACTTTTGTTGTTCCTGGGGCTGATTTCATGAAACCTCACTTGAGGCAATTTTCGCACTTGAAAGTTGAAGTGCACTTGAAAACCTCCCTTGACTGGAGTTTTTGCTTTTCATGAAAGTTCACTTGAACTCGAAATCGCACTTGAGTTCAAGTGTGGTCGGACCTCCCTTGAAAAACGCACTTGAAATAAAAACGTACTTGAAATGACCAATACGATGTAGAAAAATAAGTTTTTTTTCATGTGCCCATGCATCATAATGCACGTACGGGCATTGTTCTTCATCTCATAGATCCCAAAAGGCATATTTGACACCTGAAATTCTACCAATCGGCTCCGACGCACAAAGTCCTTTGAGCATACACTTGATTCTGCGGGGGTACTATTTATTACCAATCCGCGCAAAAGAGTTCCAAAAAGGTCACTTGACCAAGTGCGGCCAAAAACGTTTGGTGAAACACAACTTGAGATTTTTTTGAAGTGCACTTGGTCAAGTGCGAATATCGCCCTTGGAAAACTCAAGTGAAGTGAGGTTTCATGAAATCGATCCCAGATTTGGATTAGAACCAAACTTGGTATATACCTTATCTATGGGGCAAAGATGAGCCATATTCATTTCGAGGTTAATACACATCTAGGTCAAACATTAAGGTCACTGTGACCCGAAATCATCTAAATTGTTATGTCAAGTCTATAACTTCATTTTGGGGATGTCAATTGTTATGACATTTGAGGTATAACTCAAACTCATGGCAAAGAAAAAGCCTATTGGTTCTACTGTCTGTCTGTCCATTTGTCCATCTGTTAACTTTTGCTGTCTGTACTTTATCTTGAGTTAGCGGTTATGGATTATACTTTACCCATGGGACAAAAAGGAACCCTCTTCATTTTTGGGTCAAATATCAGGAAATCACCCTTAATTGCAATGTTTATGTTGGAACTCGTGGTATACATGTACCCCAGACTCATGACAATTGATTTTGGTCAAAGGGTCATGCAAAGGTCAAGGTTACTGCAGGCCTAATATCAGGAAATAGCTGAACATATTCATGTCTGGGCTATAAACTCCAGTAAAAGACCTGCAGAATGTGAGTGAATTTTTGGTATATCTCAAGGTCTGTCCATACGTCTGACTGTCCGTTTACTGGGATGATTTCGTGATCAAACTTTGGGTGTGCTGATACTCCAGATTTGGAATAAAGAAAAATAATTTTCTGTAGATTTTGAGGTCAAATCTCAAGACCCTGGTCGCCAGTGCCCCAAACAAGAATCTATCATTGTGCTCCAAAATTATGCATATATTTGCAAATTTATACCAAAATTGAATTAAGATTTCTTAAATATTTTGTATTTCTATATTGACGGGGAAAAACTGATTTGTTTAGTGCCAAATACAGATGTTGATGAGCCAGAAGTATCACTATTGCTCGACTGGCGCAAGTTTATCTGGTTTATCTGCATGAAATAATTAAATTTGAAGAGCCGCTGTAACCACATTCTGGCTCAATAATTCTCATGAGAACAACCTCCCATTATGATGAGTTCAGTATTGGTTAAAACATGTATAAACACTTCTGGTAATATTGACTTGGTTTTCATATACTTACTAAATGTATTATAACGGTGTACTATGTATTGGAATCTTGACTACATGTTGCCATGTCCCAAAAGCGGCTTTCAATTCAATTCAATTCAATTCAACTTTATTGCGATCTCTGCACTGGAGGCATGGCCCAAGGGGAGACAACTCCCAAAGAACATAGAATATCTATCAGATCTTCTTTCCAATAGACCTAAACCCTGGTGACAATAGACCTAAACCCTGGTGACAATAGACCTAAACCCTGGTGACATTTTATCCCTCTTACAATCAGATGATGAGCTCTGCATCCATACATCTCCTTCACAGGTGAATTTAATTATCGCATGGTATGTGCCGCAAGGCATGAAGTCCTACATGTAACCCGACACAGGACAAACCAAATTAAAACTTGCTCTTCTGGCTATGCCAGTGCGCAGACCTCACGTTGGCAATTAAATTGATGTGTTTTCCATGAGAGAGGTGGCAGAGTAATTGAATTGTATTTAGGCCGCCCACCTGTCATTTAATTATCATGGATGTACATTGCATCATGGGATAGAAGTGGGATAAAACGGCATCAGGATTCTGTCTAACACTCCACAAAATTTTCTCAAGCCATGTTGTCATTACATCTCAGTGACACCCTTGCTCTTGGATATCTGCTGTCATATAGGAGATTGAATTATAGCCATAACTTGGACTGCAGATAGATTTAGAATTGTTTCTGAAATTGCTATATGCTGTACCATAAATGAATGTGAGAGGCTTTATCCTAGTATGTACAGTAAAACCTGTGAATACTGACACCTGGATAAACCGACAAACCTCTGAATACTGACATTATCCATTGTCCCAATACTTAAATTTAATGTACTTTGAACATTAAGATGGACACTATTATCTGGTCCCAGGCATTGTCGGTATACACAGGTTCAATGTAAATTGTTTTTTTCTCCAACAAATTAATCTAAACTGCTGAAAATCAAGCAACAATGCTTCAAACTGTACACTGTTTGTTTCATATGAAGTAGGACTAGGGTTATATCAACTTTCACACAGTATTTTCTTGTTGTGATCTGAACTTTATTTTACATTCTTTTCTCTTCTTCACAGAATCTCCTGGTGACATATTTCGGGATGTTTATTGGCAATGATTATATATTTTCCATGTCCAACTTTATGGGACTGAATGTAAGGTGAGTTAGTCTGTTGTTTATGTGCCACAATACTACTTGCTATTTGAGATAAATCAATAAAACTATAGTGCTATGAGATTTAAAAAAATGTTGAGTTGCAGAAATATTAATCAATGTAAGTGAGCCTTTTTTACCCCATCCTGCAAACACCTATATCGGCATTATTTTTCATCCCTCAAATCGAGGTTTGAGACATTGGCATCTTCTCTATTTCCTCTATTTCCGCATTGTAATTACCCTAGATGTCAGATAGTGTAGTCATGCTTCATGCCTTCACTGCATTACCCTCTGCAACCATGTGTTCAATCCCCGGTCCAGTCATACCAAAGACTTGAAAAATGGAACTTGTTGCTTCCTTGCATATGCTCAGCATTAAGAGGATAGAACAAGGACTGGATCGCCAGGTGTCCGCATAATGTGACTGGGTGGGTGTCATGTTTGCCTATTGCATGATATTTCAGTGGGACAGCCCTATACAACGGTAGCATTACAAGTGCTCTGTTACAAGTAGGATTCCCTGCCCCCGTCTCCATCATGATATAGCTGAAAAAATGTTGAAAGCAACGTTAAACTCTATTCACTCACTCATCCCTCTGCAACCAATAAACAAGGTATTTGAGAGAAAACTGTCGGGCCTTTATGTCCCACCCCTGTAATGATCACTCAGTCTGTTCAGTCACTGGAAACAGTGCTAAGGGCATGGTATTTTAACCTTTTTGGTATTTTGGAATCTAAGGATTATGTTTGCATTACAAACTGAACAGTCTATCAAACTGTTGCAGTGGCTAATATACTGGTGAAGGTGCAAGAGCTTATCATCCACTCCTTTTGTAGGATTTCATTCTATCTGATAGATTTCTGTTGGTCATTCAGGGAACACTTTGATCAATGTCTGGATCTATCAGATGGAAGATATGTATCGATACCCAATTTAATATGTCATATTAATTACACATTTTGCTGGTTCAATTTAGTTTTATTCTCTGTATACGTAAGTCTGGTTTGTTAATGAGGTAGTACCCTATATTTCTTCTAACATGTCTAATTATTCAGACAGCAAAATTTAACTTCAGGCTACTGTGGAGAGAAATTCTTAAAAGATTCTACAAATTTCACTAGCTATCTTTTCAGAACTTGGGATAAATAACATATTCATGCCACAGAACTTAGCCTCGATTGACATAAAGATGGATTTTTTCTGCTTTTAAGTCAAAAAATGCTGTTCGAAAAAAAAAGAAAAAAAAAAGTAGGGTAGCATGGTTTTAATTGTTCGGGTAAACTGAACATCATGATCACCTGCAACATTTGCCAAGGCATAAAGTCTTGCCTTTTGTACAATGTATGGGGACCAATATTGTTAGATTCTTCAGTTCGGACTTGTAAACAAGATGAAATGGGAAATGACTGAGATGACATCGGATAACCTGACCAGGAGTCTATGACACCCTGTTAGAAGCCTTCACAGTGTGATAAGATAGTGTATGACGTCACAAAACATCATGCCCAGACATGCCAGAATACTGACACATGCTTTGTAACATCATCTCAGGCACTGAAGCTAAGTGCAGGTGCTGTCCTGTTTTCAGACAATGTCAGAAATGTGATAGCAATACACATGGTATTTTAATTTTAATGAGATCACAGATAAAACATTCACTAAGCTGATCTCAAATTCTGCCATTTAGATTAAAATATGTTATTTGTTGAATATTTTTTAAATGACGCTACTGTCTCTTTAAACTGCATTTGTCGTGGTGTGTATGTTTCTGGTATAACATGACAAAAGAGTTCATATTCATGCATTTTGAAACATTTTCTTTCATTCCAGTGTACTGGGGAGTGTAATCTATACATATGTGACCTTCAAGACTGCAGCACCTGTCATCACAGACAAAACCCCGTCCAAAGTCATATCCATGTGATCGTTCATCATCTACCAGCTTTAGCCATTGAGCAAATCTTTAGCACATTTACCAGGCCAGGGTCAAGGTCGTAAGAATGTGCTAGATGTATGTCCTCACAGTCCTGTTATATCATCGTCATTCACCAAAATTGGGCCATCGTGTTGATATTCGTATGATCGCGTTATGATGTGTTTGATCAAATACTGTGCAAAGGTCATGTGACCTACTCTGGAACTGAGATTATGATCATAACCTATTTCTTCTAATTATTCAGACGGTAAAACTTAACTTCAAGCATCTGCAGAGAGAAATTCTGCCAACATTCTACAAATTTCATTTGTTATCTTTTCAGTTCTTGGCATAAATAACATATCCATGCCACAATATCTAGCCTCACTTGACATAAAGAGGTTTTTTTCTCCTTCAAAGTTTAAAAAATGCTGTTCAAAAAATGAGAAGAAATAGGGAATGTTCTGAAACCAGCTGACTTAATCATTTAACAAAACATTCGGCTGTGGTTATTATCATCTAACTGAATCAATGGACAACAGAGCAATGGTCCATGATTATAATCATCTGACTAAATGGGAAACGCAGCAATGGGCCATGGTTGTATTAGTTTATATTCAGGTTTTCCTCCGGGTGTATTGAAAATTATGTCCCTCCCTGAAACTTGTACATCTTGAGGCATCAAAGGGTGTACGAATTTCAGGGAGGATCGTAACTTAATTCCATACACCCGGGGGAAAACCTGAATAACAAATTTATTATCCGTCAAGCCTTTTTATCTTTAAGCAAAAATATTGAAAAAGGTCTGGAATTTAGAACCAACGGTACAATGGACAAATTCAACGCTCTATTTTGGTAACAAAAAGGTCTGCAGTTTGCTACTGCATTGCAAGAAACGTGCCACAACACAATCAACATAGATCTGCTTTCATTCGGAAACCGACTTTCATCTTTGGAACAAATGGCACTTTGGTGAATATGTCGGGAAACTTCAATGAAAAGGATGCACTATTGCTTTATTCCATTAAATTTTGATGAGAGGGCTAAGATTATTCCTTATATATTGAGATATGTTCAGCTGAACTTTCGAAGTGAGAGTGTTGTCTCGAATAGCACGCGAGTTGTTTTTTATATAGCCCAAATAGCAAGACATCACTCAGGGTGTATGGGTTTATTAGTTATACGACCCAAACTTTTAACCAATAACAATCCTGATATTGAATACAAATTTGCTTGAGGGATAATAATTATTAAAACTTGTACATGTGGTCCAAATTTGGATCATGTGATGAAATTATCAGTCAGGTGGTCAATTATAAAGTATTCTTTATAGAACATTAATAGCGACAATCTGTTTCTCAGGGTACTTCATGTTTCTGGTTTTCTTTGGGTCTCAATGGATCTGTAACAGTCGTTTGTGTTAGCATAATATATTATATATTTTGTTGTTTTCTATCTTTACCATTTAAGATTTGCATTTAGATTGGGCGAGTCCAAACATTACATGAGCTGTTGATCACTCTCCTAGATAATTGTATTGCGACATTAATCATTGAGTGATTGCGAGAGTGATTGAGAGAGTGATTGAGAGAATGATCATTGAGTGATTGCGAGAGTGATTGAGAGAGTGATCATTGAGTGATTGCGAGTGATTGAGTGATTGCGAGAGTGATTGAGTGATTGCGAGAGTGATCATTGAGTGATTGCGAGAGTGATCATTGAGTGATTGCGAGAGTGATTGAGAGAGTGATCATTGAGTGATTGAGAGAGTGATTGAGAGTGATCATTGAGTGATTGCGAGAGTGATCATTGAGTGATTGAGAGAGTGATTGAGAGAGTGATCATTGAGTGATTGCGAGAGTGATTGAGAGAGTGATTCGGGGTTCACCGTAACCCTGTCGGTATCTCTCCAATACATTTATCAGGGAAAGTTAGGCGAGTGATGGAGAGGGAGAGTGATCACTCTCCTGACAAGTGAGGGACTGAACTGATGAAAGTTCAATTTTCTGTGATTTGTAGACTTGTACAGAATCGAATGATAAGTTTACAGAAATTGAGGCTTTAATATCTCATTATTGAACCAATAAATGTATCCATTCATGCAAAAGGCCAGTTTGTAATTCTAAATTTATATTTCCTATATTCTGAAGCTGTAATAATTGTTGTATTTTGATACGATGTTATGCATGGTTGCATGTAGGTGTGTTTTATATTTTATGCAAAATATTGGGATCACATATATGTATGTGTGATTGAATGCTATTGTGGTGTTACATGTACTATTATCAGGATTACTTACCATGATCATGTAGCTGAGAGGGACATTATTAATTTATGAAGATTAGACAAGAAAAGTCTGAAATCTGACAACTGGCTGAACATATACGTAATGACTGAACAATGACTGGATTTATGGTATGATATGCATACTCTTGATATAAAGGGCTTTTCAGGTACGATAAATAGATTTCTATATATTGCAGGTACGACATTCCATTTATGATGCATCTTCTGACTTGTGGCATGCATGCCTGCATCATGGAAGTCACAACTTATGATTGTGATTATTTGTACCTCCATTTCAATACTGAATTATTAGAAAATCAAAAGATTATTTGATGAAGACCCGGTCAAAGTTGTTTTCTGACGGGCTATTATGGCTGAGCACAGCCGTAGCAATCTTTGTGAATGGATACATTAGGGAGAGATGATGTGTTGAGTACAAACATAGAGATCAAAGGTTAAGGACATACCATATGTGTCTTTAACGATTATGCCTATAGGTTTGCCAATATACGATACAATGCAAAAATAAATATGAAAAACTTAGTATTGGAGTTGAATTTGTTATCCAGGTACATGTAGGACATGGTCGTGTGTCGGGGATCAGAATGAGTGGGCTTGATTTGACGTCCTTGATACAGGATTTTGTTTATGGACTGCAAAATTCAACACTGTACTATAGAAGGAATATTATCAATTAAAGTATTAAAATAATTTTTTAATGTTATTTGAGGTATTTTGCATGTTTATTTACTCATCCCATGCCGCGAAACCACTCCTAACAAAACCCTGAATAAACCGACAAACCAGTAAATTCACTAGCATGGCTCAAAATCCTCTGAAATCTGGCCTCTTCAAAACTGACAATGGACCAACTCAGGTTGTACACCTCATCAGTTAACAGTAAAGGACACAGCTACATAGTCTGACGTGATCCACACTGCATGGTGTGAGTGGATCTGACCCTTCTCATATGTTGAGGGTGTTTATGCCAGAAATGGGGCAAAACTCTCAGAAATATTAAGGCGGAGAGTGCCAATGATACGATTATAAGGATTATCGAGGCTGAAGAATTGGGTGAAGTTAACAAGCAATCCACAGGGCGAAATCTCTCCACGTACTGGTGTCGATCCTTAATTGGTCGATGCAACCTTAAGTTGGGATATGTTTAGGATAAATGCAAAGCATAGGCCACTCCTGGATAATTTTCCTTACTTACTACTTAAGGTATGTGTTCGTAATACAATATTTTGATGAAGCAAGGCAATTCTAATTTTGTTTATTTTGAACCATGTCCCTGTGATGTGGTTGCATCAGATTGAGTTGGTCGTATCAAGGCGTGAACTTGATTGTTCAAAGGTCACAGAACAGCCTTGAAATTGTCCTGATCCAAAATAACTCCAATATGGATCTGCCTTCAATCTGATTGCAGCCATGTATAACTATATATTTCATATATATATCTCAATCTGAAGAAAAACATTTATATAGATGTGATGTGTCGAAGCCATTTGCGGCCATTCAAGTATTAAGCAAAAAAAAAGAAGAATTTTTTAACCCACCTCCCCCTCCCATATTCAAAATTTAACCCAGCGTAAATACGAAAAAATCCTGATTTTTAGACCCCCCTCGCTGCGTGCGCCAATACTTTTGAATGCCCTCTTTGGTGACCTATAGCATGACAAAAGCTCCCGCGCCTTGGTAGCCGAGTGGTCTAAGGCACTTCGCTGGTGACCACTAGTCTCACACCGCTGAACCGGCATGGGTTCGAGCCCAGCTGGTCCATGTGTGAAAGTTTGTCAGTTACTTGCCGACGGGCTGTTGTTCTCGCCGGGTACTCCGGCTTTCTCCACCAACCAAACTGACTGTCACCACATGAGTGAAACAAACTTGACTCCGACATTAACCCAAATCCCCCCCCAAAGAAACCCTCCCGCACAACTGTAATGATTCAATTTGTATCGGTAATCAAAGGCATTGTGTTCCACTGATTAACTTGGTCCTGTATTGTAATGATACCGGTAATTGTATGTAATATATGGACAGCCCCATATTCACAACAGGTAATTTCCATGATGCACTCCACATATCCCGATGGAACACAAATATTGCAGGGTATCGTAAAGAACAGGTTGGAAAGACAACATACAAAACAGAAATGTATGGATGATATCCCAGCAAAATTGTTATTTCTGTGGGAAAACTATATACTAAATATCCAACACAATTTAATGGTACAATATATGTACAGAGTAATAAATATAAGCATGTGCACCATGGTTTAATAGCTCACGATAACTCATTATTGTGCATCAGTACTGTTTTTACCCCTCGGGCAGATTCTGCCCGAGCGGTATTGTCGTTGCCTCCGTCGTCTGTCCGTCTGTCCGTCCGTCCGTCTGTCCGTCCGTCTGTCCGTCCGTCCGTCTGTCCATCATATCATTGTAAACACATTATCTCAAAAAGTCCTTCACTTACAACAATGAAACTTCATACAGTTGTTTAATACAGCCAGTACCAGAAGCCTATTGAAAGTCGGTGTAATCGGATGTGTTTTTCAGGAGTTGTGCCCCTTTATACATGTCTGTTGGTCCATATCCTTGTAAACACCTTATCTCAAAAAGTCCTTCACTCACAACAATGAAACTTCATACAGTTGTTACAACCAGTACCAGAAGCCTATTGAAAGTCGGTGCCATTGGATGTGTTTTTCAGGAGTTATGCCCCTTTATACATGTCTGGCTGTTTTTATCCTTGTAAACACATTATCTCAAAAAGTCCTTCACTCACAACAATGAAACTTCATACAGTTGCTTAATGCAGCTAGTACCAGAAGCCTATTCAAAGTCGGTGTAATCGGATGTGTTTTTCAGGAGTTATGCCCCTTAATACATGTCTGTTGGTCCATATCCTTGTAAACACATTATCTCAAAAAGTCCTTCACTCACAACAATGAAACTTCATACAGTTGTTTAATACAACCAGTACCAGAAGCCTATTGAAAGTCGATGCCATTGGATGTGTTTTTCAGGAGTTATGCCCCTTTATACATGTCTGGCTGTTTTTATCCTTGTAAACATATTATCTAAAAAAGTCC
>JAVTVY010014012.1:0-55257 GCA_036873755.1 Hanleya hanleyi
GAAAATCGCAAAAGAACCTCGGAACGTTTAGAAAAGCCTTCAGTGTTGATACTGGATATTCATTCACCCACCTTCGACATTGCACCACCGGTACTATATTTACATCTCGATCTAGCTAAAGGCAAATGTGAGAAAATGTCTTTCTTTTCAGCTTGTTGGTTTGTTACTGGATGGTCTTTCGCTCAATAGGACCGCTTCGGACATGAATAGCTTGCATCGATTCTCCTATTCATTCAGTGTTAATTTTTTTTGTAATTGAGTGCATGTACCATGGAAACTGTCAAACATCATTTCTATACATTTGATGATACCCTCCAATCTGTTATAACGCAGAAGAATGAGATCTGTTATGTGGTGGGTGTGATGTAATTGTGGTGTTTCTGTTTCCTTTCGATTTTCTTTTGAATTTTTTGCCGCTGGTAATAATACACCATTAAATAGAATAGCGATTGTGATAAGAGCTTTGTGATCAAGTAATCAAAACACTGGATTCCTATAGCTCGGTCTGGCGAACGTTATATCTAGGTTGCGCTGCAATTAAAGTTGGGAGAGCTTGGAAGCCATTCATACTGGAAGTAACTCGGCATTGAGGTTCTAGCATTGCAAGTAATTTCAATAAAGTGTTACCGCGGTCGTCATGTCCGACATTTATCAAGTGCTCACTAAAACTTTGTCACCCAAATCCCCATCCTCATAATAATCATGTCCGACAAAGTGGCCATGATCAATGGTGTTGAGGGAATCCAACGTCAAACGGGGGCACTTATGACGTACATATATGGCGTTGACTCTAGATAAACGCCATTGGCCAATACCAATTAGGGTGCTGGAAAAATATGGTGTAGGCTCTAGCTCTACACCAATTGCCAATGTCAACACCAATGACGGATGTTGGGGACCTATGGTGTAGGCTCCAGCTCAACAGCATTGGCCAATACTAAAACCCAATGGCGGATTATTGGACATATGGTGCAGTCTCTAGCTCAGCACCATTGGCCATTATCAAAATCCAATGGCGGATGCTTGGGACATATTGCGTAGGCTGTAGCTCAACACCGTTGACCAATACCAACACCAATGGCGAATGCCGGGGAAATATTGTGTATGTGCACTAACTCAACACCATTGGTCAATACCAAGACCAATGACGGGAGCTGGGGACATTGGGTGTAGGCTCTAGCTCAAACCCATTATTCGGAGTTGTGGTCAACATCAGTTTTAATCTTACCCAATAGGATTTTCCCGCTGTACAAGTTGATATTGATTGTTCAATCATTGGCCCCAGACATTGCGTGTGAATGAATGTTACTCTATATAAGATCACAGATCTCTATCCATTCTTTTCATCATGATATCGGAATTATCTGGATGGGAATCTGTCGGTAAGTCTGAATTTATACTAACACTGAAGGGATTCGATCAGCTCAATATAAGCTCTCTTGGACTTTAATAACTGTCGTTCATTCGTGTTCGCGTACAAAGCTTCAACCACTGTTTCTAAAATTACAACGTGTCTACTCAATGCCAACGAATCTCGCCCTGTCCACCCTAGAGTATCGACAAAGCGTTAATGCTTTCTCGTCTGCTCATCTATTTATAATGTTAAAGACTTTAACTTGTTTCAACATATCCGGTGGTCGAATGATGCCAGACCTCTCCCAGTCTTTAGTGTTGATGTCTGATACAACACCGATGTGGAACTGCTTGCTAGACAATTACGTCTCGTTCACGCACTGTATTTGTTTTGGTCAGTGTTAAACGTCACTAAAGCCGTCACCTTGAGCAATTACCTGGTGTAAATTTACGATCACTTCAATCTCTGAAGTAAATAACCTCACCTGATGTTCTGGCAATTTAGTCAGAGAGATACAGATTTCATCCTTTCGCCACCAGTCCTGCAGACGTAGGCCTAGTCCCGCGTTTCGGATCGGCCCATCATAAATTTCATTTCCTTCTGGGGGCTTTCCATCATGGAAGCTCGTCTGCAAACATTGGGAGTCTTTTCAAACATTGGGAATATTGCAAGCAGTGGGAGACTTTGCAAGTATTGGGGTCTTTGCAAACATTGAGAGTATTTGCAAGCATTGGGGTCTTTGCAAACATTGGGAGACTTTGTTAACATTGGAAGGGAGTCTTTTCAAACACTGGCAGTCTTATCAATCATTGGGAACATTTGCAACCATCGGACTTTGAAAACACTGGGGGCCTTTGCAAACATTGGATAACTTTGGAACCTTTAATGTCGTCGGACACATTGTTTAGGAAACATACTGGATATCCTGGCAAAAACTGGATGTAACCGGAACAATTAGGTGTCTTTGGTAACTGGTTATATCGGGGCATTGTGTGTGTCTTCGGTAATATTCCTTAATTTGAAGTACATTGAACTTCGTTGCAGAAATTCCGTGTCAATAATTATTCACATCTCGAGTGACATGGTAAGCATTGGACCTCTTTGGGATTATTGCGTTTCTCTGGGAACATTTGGTGTCAGGATTTGACGTTACTGGGAGGACGTGAGCTTCCATGAGTATTTCTTATCAAAGTTTAGTGTGGAATACACGTGGTCTGTATCGTTTTGTCACATCGGTGCCTCTCAGTGTATTACTTTCGATAATCAGTGCTCAAAAGAAAACGAGAAGGAGAAATCGCAAAAGAACCTCGGAACGTTTAGAAAAGCCTTCAGTGTTGATGTTGGATATTCGTTGACCCGCCTTCGACATTGTATCACCGGTACTATATTTACACATTTACCTAGCTGAAGGAAAAGTTAAGAAAGTGTCTTTCTTTTCGGCGTGTTGGTTTGCCACTTTATGGACTTTCGCTCAATAGGACCGGGTTCTGACATGAATAGTTTACATCGATTCTCCTATTTATTCATTGCTGATTTTTTGGTAATTAAGTACATGTACCATGGAAACTGCCAAACATCATTTCTATAGATTTGATGATATCGATGTTCCTTCCAATCTGTTGTAACGCAGAAGAATGAGATCTGTTATGTGTTGAGTGTGATGTAATTGTGGTGTTTCTATTTCCTTTCGATTTTCTTTTGAACTTTTTGCAGCTGGAAATAATACATTATTAAACAGAATAGCGTTTGTGATAAGAGCTTTGCGATTAAGTATTCAAAACACCGTATTCCAATAGTCCGCCGAACGCTATATCTAGACTATGCTGCAATTAAAGTTGGAAGAGCTTGGAAGCCACACATACTGGATGTAACTTGACATTGAGATTGTATCATTGCAAGTAATTTCAATACAGTGCTACTGCTGACGTCATGTCCAACATTTATTAAGCACTCAATAAAGACACTTGAATAATCACAAAAATCCGAAACCGAAATCCCCATCTTCGCTATAATCAAGTCCGACAAAATAGTGATGATCAATGATGTTGACCAAATCCAACATCAAAATTGCTCTCGTGTTGTTGGCCAATACCAACAACATTGATGGGCGCTGGGGACATACATGTAAGGCGTTGTCTCTAACTAAACACCATTGGCAATAATGGCGGACGCTGGGGACATATAGTGTGAGTTCTAGCTTAACAACATACAGATGATGGGGACAAGGAATGTAGGCTATAGCTCAACACCAGTGGCCAAATACCAATACCAATGACGGATGGTGTAGGCATAGGACGTAGGCTCTGTCTCAACACCATTAGTCAATACCAACACGAATGGAGGATGTTGGGATATGCTGCAAGCTCTAGCTCAACAACGTTGGCCAATGCCAACACCAATACAGGATGTTGCGGACATAGAGGCTAGACTCTTTATTGGGAAATTTAACCCATACGACGTCGGACATTACAGGTTAGTTTCTCTGGGTATTCTTGCATCTACAATGTTACCCAATGTGGAGGCGTTTACTCCGTTAGACGTACACGATCATCATCCATTAACATCAGAAGAATTGTTTGAGCTATTCCGTCATCACAGCTCCCGAACTAGCTTATCTAATTCCGCTTAACCCGGTGCCAAAGGGCCGTGTGGATACACATGAACAAGCGCAATAAAAGCGCAGCTGAGATACTAAGGCTACGTTCGAGAAGCCACCGTTTTCTGGGATCTGAATGTTAGGTGCCGAAGGATGCTTTCCTGTAGAGTAATATGGTTGCTTTATAGTCGCCAGACGACCTCAATTTTTCCCACCTCTTCCATATCGCTCCAGTCTAACTCAACACCATTCATCGAAGTTGTGGTCAGTACAAGATATTTATCCCAGCCAATACCATTTGTTCAGCTGTGCAAGTTGAATATGTTCATTGAACATTTTTCATGTATTTTCATCTAATTGTCCTTGCTATATATTTGTTTACCAATTTTGAATGGCATTTTCAATTATTGGCCCGAAGACATAACGGTTAAGGATGACGGTTACCGTATCAGATCACAGGCCTCTATCTATTCTGCTCCATGTACACATCGATCCAATTTATTCTTTTCTTCATTATGTCGGATTTGTCTGTGTAGGAATCTGTTTGTAAGTCTAATCTGATACTAACACTGAAAGGATTCGATCAGCTCAAACTAAGCTCTCCTGGCCTTAGCCTCTAATAATTGTCACTCATTCGTGTTCCTCGACATTGTCTACAACACTACAACCAATGTGGCTAAAATTACAATGTGCAGACCTACGCACTGCCATTCAATCTGGTCTTCTCGCCTTGGCCACCCTAGAGTATCGACTGAGCGTTAATGTCTTCTCGGCGGCTCATGTATTGATGATGTTAACCACTTAAAACTGTTTTTACATTTCCAGTGATCAAATGATGCCAGACCTCTCATGGTTTACACGGTGTTGATATCTGACACAACGCCGACGCGGAACTGCTTGCTAGAGAAATTATGTCTCGTTTTCGCACTATATTCGTTTTGATCAGTATGGAAAGTTAGTAAAGCCGTTACCTTGAGCATTGGCGTGGTGTAAATTGACGATCACTTTCATTTTTGAAGTAAATAACCTAACCTGATGGTCGAGACCCCTTTCTCAGGTGCTGATAATTTAGACACAGAGATGAATATGGTACTCTCACCATCAGTCATGTAGACGTAAGCCTGGTCGCGCGCTTTCGGAATAACCATGATTAAGAATTATTTCCTGCTGGGCGGACCCCAGTTTGGAAGTACGTCTATCTATGATGTTAAGGACTGTGTTAACTGTTTTAACATGTCCAGTGTACATATGACTCGAATTCCTCCGCATAGTTTGCAGTTAGTATCTGGCACAATGTCTTTGAACAGTTTGGGTATGTTCGGAAACAGCGAAAAGTGTAATGTCTTTCTAAACAGTGCAAAATTTGGTTGTATTTCGACATATCCGCTGTCGTTAAAAAGATGAATATCTTCAGAGACATTGGGTGTCTCTGCAAATATTGGGTTATTTTGCAAACATTGGGGGTCTTTTGAAACACTGGCAGTCTTTTCAAACATTGGGAACATTTGCAGTTTTGGAGTCCTTGCCTGCATTGGGGTCTTTGCAAACATTGACAGTCTTTGTAAACATTGGGTGTCTTTGCAAACGTGGGGTGTCTTTTCAAACATAGCAAGTCTTTGAAAACATTGGGAGCCTTTGCAAAACTTTAATGTCTTCAGAAGAGTGTGTGTGTCGTCGGACACATTGTTTTGAAACATACTGGGCATCTTTGCAAACACTGGATGTCTCTGGGACAAGGTGTATTTAGCAACTGGTTATATCAGGATATTATGTGTGTCTTCGGTCACAGTCCTTAATTTGTTATACATGGAATATCGATGGAGAAATTCCGTATCAATAATTATTCACGCATTGAGTGACATGGTAAGCATTGGGCCTCTTTAGGATTATTGTGTTTCTCTGGGAATATTTGGTGTCGGTATTAGACGTTACTGGGAGGATGTGATTTTCAGTGGGAATTTTTCTACAAAGTGGAATGTAAATGGTCTGTATTCTTTTATATCGGTATCTATCAGTGTATTACTTTCGATACTCAGTGCTCAAAAGAAAACGAGAAGGGGAAATCGCAAAAGAATCTCGGAACGTTTAAAAAAGTCTTCAGTGTTGATGTTGGATATTCACTGACCCGCCTTCGACATTGTAACACCGGTACTATATTTACATCTTGATCTAGCTGAAGGAAAATGTAAGAAAATGTCCTTCTTTTCGGCTTGTTGGTCTGCCACTTACGGTCTTTCGCTCAATAGGACCGGGTTCTGACATGAATAGCTTGCATCGATTTTCCTATTCATTCATTCTTGATTTTTTGTAATTAAGTGCATGTACCATGGAAACTGTCAAACATCATTTCTGTAGATTTCATGATATCGATGTTCCTTCCAATCTGTTGTAACACAGAAGAATGAGATCTGTTATATATTGGCTGTGATGTAATTGTGGTGTTTCTATTTCCTTTCGATTTTCTTTTGATTTTTTTTTTGCGGCTGGTAATAATACATTATTTAATAGAATAGCGATTGTGATAAGAGCTTTGTGATCAAGTATTCAAAACTCTGGATTTCTATAGTTCGGTCCGACGGACGCTATGTCTAGGCTATGCTGCAATTAAGGTGGAAGAGCTTGGAAGTCACTCATACGGTATGTAACTTGGAATTGAGGTTCTATCATTGCAAGTAATTTCAATGAAGTGTTACCGCGGACGTCATGTCCAACATTTATTAAGCCCTCACTAAAGACACTTGAATAATCACAAGAGCTTTCCCTTACTGTCTAGAAGTGTCTTTGAAGTAACTTTGAAGTGACTTTAAAGGAATAGAAAACCCTAAGATGATGCATACGTATATCGAAAGAACTATATCATTAGTATTCGAAAAACAAAACAAATCAGCTTTTCTAGTAATTCCGAATGAATGAGATCATTTTGAACATCAGAACTATTGCCCAGATCAATAATCCGTGGAAGTCGCCATTTTAACAAGCCGTTAGCCAATGAAAATCCTTTAAATATCACCTGACATTATTCCTGTGACGTAGTTGGGCCCAAGCCAGAGTAGCTAATAACATGGAGACCAATTGTAAATTATTCTGTCGATGGCTTTTGACAGATCGGTGGACCTTTCTTTACGCTCCGAGACGATTATGAGGATCGTGATATATGAATGTCGAATTGATATACAGGTTGACATGTGGCATTTTGCATATGATTTCACAAGCTCTCTTTCTGAGGCAAGAATATTAGGCCACATCACCCGATAGCAGTAGAAGAAACGCTGCTAATGTAGCCGTTGTTGTTGTTTAATGCTTTACCTTATGGGATAGAGCCCGGATGACAAAGGCATATTTCTCGCAGCGCCATCTACATAAAAATAGTATGGCCCACAAACGTCACAGTCATTCCAACATGTCGCAGATCACAAAGTGTTAAAGTGTGATAGATAAATCGGTGTTTACTCAGCTGTAGAATTTTGTTAATTTTTTCTACCCGTGTTTTTGGAATCTGATGGCATAATTCTGTCATGTCGAGCACGAGTTTACGCAGAGTTTACTATTCCTTTAAAGTGTGGCCATATTTTAACCTTGAAGTGCAAGGCTCAGAGTCAGAAGTGTGCTTGCAGTGTGGGTATTGTTTATATGGCATTGAAGTCACAATGAAGTCACTTAGAAGTACTTTTGAAGTGTGCCTCAAATATGTTAATTAAGTACTGCAAAGGCACTTCATAGACACTTCCACAGAAGGGTAACCTTCATAGGCACTTCTGAAGTGCTCTTGAAGTACCTAATTAGAATATTTGAGGCACTTCAATGTCCTTATTATGGCAAGGCACTTCATCCACTCTTCTACAGAAGGATACCTTTCATATGTACTTCTGAAGTGCTCTTGAAGTACCTTATTAGTATCATAGCAAATCCGTGTAATGGAAAGGTATGTAGCCACAAGATATTTACTTTCCCGGAAAAGAAGGCACAAATATATATTTGAGCACAGAACGAGACAACACAGAGTGAGACAAAACAGTACATCATAAAATATTTACAATAAACCTGATGGTTCTTAACAAGAAGCGTGTAGTTTATATAACCGCTAGCACAAATCGTTGAGACAAAATACAGCACAGTACTAAATATGTATGTATTTACATGCAGTCTTTGGTATGAGAATTTATTGCAGTATTAGTATTATTATTCAAGGGTGGCCGTGTTCTTGACCAACTTGAACTTGAAGCAGCAGATCTTTCGAAGGATAGTTTGCTTTAGTTGCCCTGAGGTCAACTTGGACGTAATCCAACCTTTGCTGAAACCCACCAGTCTGAATTGTGAACTTCTTGGCCTGTGGCGATAAATACATGCATATAATTAAAACCTGATCAGTTGTATATATGGTTCCATATATGACATGCAATCCAGTTTTTTTTAATACACTCAGGATGATTGAATAGGTTGACTACCATAAAGGGTAAAGAATGGAACACATCCGTATGATTTACAAAAGATTGATGAAGATGTCTATTATCCTTTCTTTAGTACTCCATGATATACAACAAGGGAGATAAACAGTTTGTGTGATGTTCTAACCAATATACACTATGAAGAAATCAGCCATACCTGGGTATGCTCATTAAATTTCCCATCAGTCGAGTGGCTGCTTGAAGTGAGCTGAGTTCCTTGTAGCAGCTGTATTCTGGAATATGAAAGTATATACAATGTAAGAAGCCATTAGAATTGAAGAGAAACAATCATGTGAATTTTTATAATTTGTCTTTGTTAATTTCTGATTCAACTAAATCTCGATACAGGGTTTCAAATAACAAATAAATGCTTATTAACTACAAATTGTATTCTTAAATTTTTGAAATCAATCAATCTTTATTTGCACGACATTTGTAAAATACAAAGTATGGCAAGGACAATGGTCATAGTTATCTATTTAAAAGTACAGAAAATAACCGACATATACACAGCACTCAACACACACACTCATTCAACGCACTTACTCTTCGGATGGCATAGGCCAACATTTATAAAGGGAGTAGTACGATTAACAAAGTAAATAATTGAAGCACTATATAGCAATTTACTCCGAAACTTGCTTGTCAAAAATCAATGAAATAAATGTATGAAATGTTCTCATTTCTCAAGATGTGGGTAGAAATGTACAATTGAAGTGTGTGAAGATCCTTAGCTTTGGTATGTGAATAGTGCAATCAATAGAGAAGGAAAATATAGCCTGTTATAATGATTGAAAGTCTAATCATAATTGATTATACTTTTTCTGATTACAGCTAAAAATAGGTTATGCTAACATTTTATTATCAACATATTTTAAAACATATTTCTTTACAATTTGTCAAAAATCTGGTATGGAAATATTCTACAATCTTCTGCAAGGAACAAAAATCAATAAATTTTATAAATCAATAAACAGTTCAAAACAACAAGACAATTTATTTAGAGCTACCATCCCCCCAACCAGTTAATCCACCTGTTTTGACATGAACAGGAAGTATACAAGCAGTTTTGTGATAAAAATATCTCACCCTCAGGGGATTTCCTCCAGGGGTGCATGCCAATCTTCATATGAGGTCCCCAAGCCTGGGGTTTCCAAGCTGACAATTCACACAATCATAACAATGGAATTTCACACAGCCTTGATAACCCTGGGTAGATCTGAAAGTGATATTGAGACAGAGATATGGATATTTCGCCATGCTATTTGACTGCAGTTATAAGGTGAAGTACATTATACAACCTGCAGTCCATATAGCAATATTTATTGAGGCCAATATCAATTTTTTAATATGCCAAGTATATGTCAAGGGAAACTTGTTGATAACAATAGCTGATACTCCCAGGTCTACACCACTGTTCAGCTCAGTTCTTTGCTTATTAAGTTATGAAAAACAGAAAAATTATAGTTATATTTATAATTTACTTACCATATCACTAGCTGCACTCATTACCATCTGCAATACAGTTCTTCAAACCTCCATAGTTCTAGCTTAACATGAACAAATCCATCTGATTTTTGCAGTTGGAGAGGTCAGCCATTTTGGTTGTTGTCGACTGGTGGCGCCCCCGGTGTTCAATTAAATTTTCAAGGGCAGATAACTCCACCCATTTTGACGAGACAGTTCAGAAGAAAAAGACTATCAGAAACAGAAATTATATATACATTATATTTAGTGATAATAATGAAGAGGATAATATAAAGTATTCTTTAATGTGCATTTTTTGTTGCTGACATTATGTTAGAACTGATTCTTCTAAAAATATTTTCCCATTTTGTCCAATTTTACTATAAAATCATGGATTTGGAATGATTATAAAATCTGAATTCAACAAGATTTCTTATCTAATACGATACTGTTTTGATAACACTAATATGTGAGACACTGATATAGTTAGTATCTTTATTTTATTCAAATAGAAACCCATGGTACTGATCACTTTAAAAGATCCAAAAAAGTGTTCACAGTTCTGAGTAATATGTCAGTATAACCACATGTGAATATTTTAGACAGTTGCAGCTATTTTTAACTGTGAAGTACAAATCTGATGTTTAGTGGTTTCATTGAAATGAGATTTGATGTCACTGAGTGAAATCAAATCAGCCAACTTTAAGCTGGGATATTCCTAGAGCTAATTAATATCATTGAAACTTGTATACATGTAGTTCTAGTTTATAATGTTATGTTACTGTAACAGTTTGCGGGAAAATTCCAATAATCTAGAAATCCTATTGGGTTGAATCTTATAGGATTTTTCAGAATCTTATAGGATTTTTTTTCAGAATCTTATAGGATTTTTCAGACTCTTATAAGATATTTTAGAATCTTATATGATTTTTTAGAATATTATAGGATTTTTCAAAATCTTATAGGATCCTATAAGATATTTTTTGTAAGGGGAAGTCCCCCAATTTATGCTATAAAACTGACAAAGTCCAAGAAGTGTCTTTGAGGAGTACCTTAGATTATGCCGAACAATAACTAAGTCTCAGAAGTGTCCCTGAAGTCCCCCAAGTTTTGCTGAAGAACTGACAAAGTCCATGAAGTGTCTTTGAGGAGTACCTTGGATTATGCCGAACAAAAACCAAGTCTCAGAAGTGTCTCTGAAGTCCCTTTTTTTGTTATGAAATTGACAAAGTCCATGAAGTGTCTTTGAGGAGTGCCTTGGCTACTGCCTTTTTCTAATGAAGTACCTATGTATGAAGTGTGCCAGTATTTTCTCTGTTGTTGAAGTGCCTTTTCAGTGTACTCTTCAGAGGCACTTCTAGGCACACTTCACATGAAGTGTGACACTTCTGGACAGTAAGGGAATTGTCACCTAAATTCCCATCTTCGCTATAATCAATTCCGACAAAATAATGATGATAAATGGTGTCCCCGGTGTTGACCAAATCCAACATCAAAATTGCTCTCGAGTATTTGGCCAACAACATTGGTGGGCGCTGGGGGCATACATGTATGACATAGACTCTAGCTAAGCACCATTGATCAATACCAACATCAATGACGGACACTGGGGGCATATGATATAAGTTCTAGGCCAAAAAACAGTGGCCAATACCTACAAAGGATGACGGGGACAAGGAATGTAAGCTATAGCTCAACACCAATGGCCAAACACCAATACCAATGAGGGATGCTGGGGGCATAGAACATAGGTTCTATCTCAACACCATTAGTCAATACCAACACCAATGACGGGTGCTGGGGCACATGACGTAGGCTCTATCTCACAGGATATTGTGGACATATGCTGCAGGCTCTAGCTCAACAACACTGGCCAATACCAACACCAATACATGATGTTGGAGACATAGGGTGTAGACTCTTTGGTGGGAAATTCAAGCCGCACGACGTCGGGCATTACAGGTTAGTTTCTCTCGGTATTCTTGCATTTACCAGGTTACCCAATGTTGAGGGGTTTACTCCATCAGACGTACATGATCCTCATTCATTAACATCAGATGAGTTGTACGAGCTGCTCTGTCATCACAGCTTCCGAGCTAGCCTATCTAATTCCGCTTACGCCTGTGTCAGGGGCCGTGTAGATACTTCATGGTTTCCACATCAACAGGCGCAATAAAAGCGCGGCTGAGATACTAAGGCTACGTTCGAGAATCCACCGTATTCTGGGTTCTGAATGTTAGGTGCCGATGGATGCTTACCTGAATCTACCTCCAATCTTACCTGAATCTACCTCCAATCTAGCTCAACACCATTCATTGGAGTTGTGGTCAGCACAAGATATTTATCCCAGCCAATACCATTTGTTCAGCTGTGCAAGTTGAATATGTTCATTGAACATTTTTCATGTATTTTCATGTAATTGTTCTTGCTATATGTTTGTTTACCAATTTTGAATGGCATTTTGCGATCAAGTATTCAAGACACTGGATTCCAGTAGCTCGGTCCGGCGAACGCTATATCTAGGCAATACTGCAATTAAAGTTGGAAGAGCTTGGAAGTCACTCATACTGGATGTAACTCGGCATCAAGGATGTATCATTGCAAGTAATTTCAATACAGTGCTACTGCCGACGTCATGTCCGAATTTATTAAGCATTCACTAAAGACAGTTGAATAATCACAAGAGCTTTGTCACCCAAATCCCCATTTTCGCTATAACCAAGTTCCACAAAATAGTGATAAGGAATGATGTTGACCAAATCCAACATCAAAATTGCTCTCTTGTTGTTGGTCAGTACTAGCAACATAATTTGATGGGCATACATGTATGGCGTGGACTCTAGCTAAACATCATTGACCAATACCAACACCAATGACGGATGCTGGGGTCATATGGTGTAAGTTCTAGCTCAACAACATTGGCCAATACCTACAAAGACGATGGAAATAAGGAATGTAGGCTATAGCTCAACACCAGTGGCCAAATACCAATACCAATGACGGATGCTGGAGGCAAAGGACGTAGGCTCTATCTCAACACCATTAGTCGATACCAACACTCATGGAGGATGTTGGGAGATATGCTGCAAGCTATAGCTCAAGAACGATGGCCAATAAGAACGCCAATACAGGATGTTGGGGACATAGGGGGTAGACTCTTTAGTGGAATTTAAGCCATACGACGTCGGGCATTACAAGTTAGTTTCTCTGGGTATTCTTGCATTTACATTTACTTCGTTATTCGTACACGATCCTCATCCATTAACATCAGATGAGTTGTTTGAGCTAATTTGTCATCCCGGATCCCAAGCTAGCCTATCTAATTCCGCTAAAGCCGGTGCTACGGGCCGTGTGGATACTTCATGGGCTCCATCATAAACATGTGCAATAAAAGCGCGGCTGAGATACTAAGGCTACGTCCGAGAATCCACCGTATTCTGGGGTCTGAATGTTAGGTGCCGAGGGATGCATCCTGTAGAGTAATATGGTTGCTTTTATTCGCCAGACGACGTCAATTTTTTTCACCTCTTCCATATCGCTCCAATCTAACTTAACGCCATTCACCGGAGTTGTGGTCAGCACAAGCACAAGATTTTTATCCCAACCAATACCATTTGTTCAGCTGTGCAAGTTGAATATGTTCATTGAACATTTGTCATGTATTTACATGTAATTGTCCTTGCTATATGTTTGTTTACCAATTTTGAATGGCGTTTTCAATTATTGGCCCGAAGACATAATGGGTGAGGATGACGGCTACCGTATCAGGTCACAGCCCTCTATCTATTCTGGTCCATGTACACATCGATCCAATTTATTTTTTTCTTCGTTATGTTGGATTTGTCTGTATAGGAATCTGCTTGTAAGTCTAATCTGATACTAACACTGAAGGGATTCGATCAGCTCAAAACTAAGCTCTCTTGGCCTTAGCCTTTAATAATTGTCACTCGTTTGTGCTCCTCGACATTGTCTACAACGCTACAACCAATGTAGCTAAAATTACAATGTGCAGACCTACGCAGTGCCAATGAATCTGGTCTTCTCGCCTTGGCCACCCTAGAGTATCGACTGAGCGTTAATGTCTTCTCGGCGGCTCATCTATTGATAATGTTAACCACTTAAAACTGTTTTTACATTTCCAGTGATCAAATGATGCCAGACCTCTCATGGTTTATACGGTGTTGATATCTGACACAACACCGACGCGGAACTGCTGGCTAGAGAAATTATGTCTCGTTAACGCACTATATTGGTTTTAGTCAGTATTAAAACTTAGTAAAGCCGTTACCTTGGGCATTGACGTAGTGTAAGTTGACGATTGCTGTCATTTCTGAAGTCAATAACCTAACCTGATGTTCGAGACCCCTTCCCCAGGTGCTGATAATTTAGATACAGAGATGCATATGGTACTCTCGCCATCAGTCATGTAGACGTAAGCCTGGTCGCGCGCTTTCGAAATACCCATAATTAAGAATTATTTTCTTCTGAGCGAACCCCAGTTTGGAAGCACGTCTGTCTATGATGTTAATGACTGTGTTGCCTGTTTTAACATGTCCAGTGTACATATGATTCTCCGCATACTTTGTAGTTAGTACATGTATCTGGCACAATGTGTTTGAAAAGTTAATGTCTTTCTAAACTGTGCAGAATTTGGTTGTATTTTGTTCTTCTTGAATATATTCAGACACATTGGGTGTCTCTGCAAATATTGGGTTATTTTGCAAACATTGGGGGACTTTTGAGACACTGGCAGTCTTTTCAAACATTGGGAACATTTGCAGTTTGGAGTCTTTGTCTGCATTGGGGTCTTTACAAACATTGCCCGTCTTTGTAAACATTGGGTGTCTTTGCAAACGTTGGGTGTCTTTTCAAACATTGGAAGTCTTTGAAAACATTGGGAGCCTTTGCAAGCATTGCAAAACTTTACTGTCTTCGGAAAGGTGTGTGTGTCGTCGGACACATTGTTTTGAAACATACTGGGCATCTTTGCAAACATTATATGTCTCTGGGACAAGGTGTATTTAGCAACTGGTTATATCAGGATATTATGTGTGTCTTCGGTCACAGTCCTTAATTTGGTATACATGGAATATCGTTGGAGAAATTCCGTGTCAATAATTATTCACATATTGAGTGACATGGTAAGCATTGGGCCTCTTTAGGATTATTGCGTTTCTCTGGGAAGATTTGGTGTCGGTATTAGACGTTACTGGGAGGATGTGATTTTCAGTGGGAATTTTCTCACAAAGTTTGGTGTGGAATCCACATGGTCTGTATTCTTTTGTCATATCGGTGTAATACACCGATATTACTAAGCTAAGTTAATGTCTTCTCGGCGGCTCATCTATTGATAATGTTAACCACTTATTGATAATGTTAACCACATCGATGCTGGGGACATCGATGTTACTTCCAGTCTGTTGTGACGCAGAAGAATGAGATCTGTTGTGTTGGGTGTGATGTAATTGTGGTGTTTCTATTTCGGTTCGATTTTCTTTTGAATTTTTTGCAGCTGGAAATATATACTTCCCTGGAAATTTTATACTTCCCTTATATGTGTTGTAATCTCTCAGTGTATTACTTTCGATACGGTGTCTCTCAGTGTATTACTTTCGATACTCAGTGCTCAAAAGAAAACGAGAAGGGGAAATCGCAAAAGAACCTCGGAACGTTTAGAAAAGCCTGCAGTGTTGATGTTGGATATTCGTTGACCGACCCACCTTCCACATTGTACCACCGGTACTATATTTACAACTCGATCTAGCTAAAGGAAAATGTAAGGAAATGTCTTCCTTTTCGGCTTGTTGGTTTGCCACTTTATGGTCTTTCGTTCAATAGGACCGGGTTCTGATATGAATAGCTTGCATCTATTCTCCTATTCATTCATTGTTAATTTTTTTGTAATCAAGTGTATGTGCCATGGAAACCGCCAAACATCATTTCTATAGATTTCATGATATCGATGTTACTTCCAGTCTGTTGTGACGCAGAAGAATGAGATCTGTTGTGTTGGGTGTGAAGTAATTGCGGTGTTTCTATTTCGGTTCGATTTTCTTTTGAATTTTTTGCAGCTGGAAATAATACATCATTAAATAGAATAGCGATTGCGATAAGAGCATTGCGATTAAGTATTAAAAACAGTAGATTCCTATAGTTCGGTCCGGCGAACGCTGTATCTAGGCCATGCTGCGATTAAAGTTGGAAGAGCTTGGAAGTCACTCATACTGGATGTATCTTGGAATTGAGGTTGTAGTAATTTTAATATAGTGCTACCGCTAACGTCATGTCCGACCTTTATTAAGCACTCACTGAAGACGCTCGAATAAACACAAGAGCTTTGTCACCTAAATTTCCTTGTTCGCTATAATCAGGTCATCAGTTGTGATGATCAATGGTGTTGACGAAATCGTTAAAATTGTTCTCCTGGTCAGTTCATCACGACAAAAATGATGTTGGCCAATACCAACAACAATGACGGGTGCTAGAGACATAAGATGTGGGCCGTAACTTAATACCAATCACAATGACGGATGCTGGGGACATTGGGTGTAGGCTCTAGCTCAACATCATTGCCCAATACCAACACTAAGGACGGGTGATGAGACATTGGGTGTAGGCTCTAGCTCAACACCATTGCCCAATACCAACACCAATGATGGGTGCTGGGGACATTGGGTGTAGGCTCTAGCTCAACACCATTGCCCAATACCAACACCAATGATGGGTGCTGGGGACATTGGGTGTAGGCTCTAGCTCAAAATCATTGCCCAATACCAACAACAATGATGGGTGCTGGGGACATTGGCTGTAGGCTCTAGCTCAACATCATTGCCCAATACCAACAACAATGATGGGTGCTGGAGACATTGGGTGTAGGCTCTAGCTCAACATCATTGCCCAATACCAACACCAATGATGGGTGCTGGGGACATTGGGTGTAGGCTCTAGCTCAACATCATTGCCCAATACCAACAACAATGATGGGTGCTGGGGACATTGGGTGTAGGCTCTAGCTCAACATCATTGCCCAATACCAACACCAATGATGGGTGCTGGGGACATTGGGTGTAGGCTCTAGCTCAACATCATTGCCCAATACCAACACCAATGATGGGTGCTGGGGACATTGGGTGTAGGCTCTAGCTCAACATCATTGCCCAATACGAACACCAATGATGGGTGCTGGGGACATTGGGTTTAGGCTCTAGCTCAACATCATTGCCCAATACCAACAACAATGATGGGTGCTGGGGACATTGGGTGTAGGCTCTAGCTCAACACCATTTATCCGAGTTGTGGTCAACACCAGTTTTCAATCTTACTCAATATAGATTTGATGATATCGATGTTACTTCCAGTCTGTTGTAACGGAGAAGAATGAGATATGTTATGTGTTGGGTGTGATGTAATTGTGGTGTGTCTATTTCCTTTCGATTTTCTTTTGAATTCTTTGCAGATGGAAATAATACATTATTAAATAGAATAGCGATTGTGATAAGAGCTTTGCGATCAAGTATTCAAAACACTGGATTCCAGTAGCTTGGTCCGGCGAACGATATATCTAGGATGTGTGCAATTAAAGTTGGAAGAGCTTGGAAGCCACTGATACTGGATGTAACTTGGCATTGAGGTTCTATCGTTGCAAGTAATTTCAATAAATGGTTACCGCGGACGTCATGTCCGACATTTATTAAGCACTCACTGAAGACGCTTTAATAATCACAAGAGCTTTGTCACCCAAATTCTCATCCTCACAATAATCATGTCCGACAAAGTTGTCATGATCAATGGTGTTGGCGGAATCCAACGTCAAACGGGGGGCACTTCGGACATACATATATGGCGGAGACTCTAGATAAACGCCATTGGCCAATACCAATTAGGGCGCTGGGGAAATATGGTGCAGGCTCTAACTTAACACCAATTACCAATATCAACACCAATGACGGAAGTTGGGAACCTATGGTGTAGGCTCTAGTTCAACACCATTGGCCAATACAAAAACCCAATGGCGGATGCTTGGCAAATATGGTGCAGTCTCTAGCTCAGCACCATTTGCCATTACCAAAATCCAGTGGCGGATTCTGGGGACATATTGTATAGGCTTTAGCTCAACACCGTTGAACAATACCAAACCAATGGCGAATGCCGGGGAAATGTTGTGTATGTGCTCTAATTCAACACCATTGGCCAATACCAAGACCAATGACGGGCGCTGGGGACCTTGGGTGTAGGCTCTAGCTCAAACCCATTCGTCGGAGTTGTGGTCAACATCAGCTTTAATCTTATCCAATAGGATTTTCCAGCTGTGCAAGTTGATTGTGATTGTTTATTAGCCATGATGAAACTCGTATTTTCATGTGTTTGGTCTGTTTACCAACTTCGAAAGGCATTTTCAATTATTGGCCCACAGACATTGCTTGTGGATGACGGTTACTGTATGTCAGATCACATACCCCTATCCATTCTGCTTCATGTACAAATCGATCTAATTTTATTCTGTTCATCGTGATGTCACAATTATCTGAACAGGAATCTGTAAGTCTGATCTGATACTCATACTCAAGGGATTGGATCAGCTCAAACTAAGCTTTGTTGGCGTTAGCCTTTAATAACTGTCGCTCATTCCTGTTCGCCGGCATTGCCTACAACGCTTCAAACAATTCTTCTAAATACGCCTACTCACTGCCAATGAATCTCACTATGCCCACCCTTCAGTATCGACTGAGTGTTAATACTTTCTCGGCGGCTCATCTATTTATAATGTTAACGACTTTAACCTGTTTCAACATGTCCAGTGATCAAATGATGCCAGAAATCTCGCGCATTTTAGTGTTGATATCTGACACAACATCGACGCGGAACTCCTTGTTTGACAATTACGTCTGGTTTTCGGACTGTATGTGTTTTGGTCAGTGCTAAAAGTCATTAATGCTGTCACCTTGGGCATTGGCGTGGTGTAAATGGACGATCGCTTTAATTTCTGAAGTTAATGACCTAACCTGATGTTCGAGACCCCATCCCCGGGTGTTGACAATTTAGTCACAGAGATGCAGATTTCATACTCTCGCCAGCAGTCATGCTGACGTAGGCCTAGCCCGGCGTTTCCAAAATGCTCTGTTTTCATCTCGGAAGCTCGTCTATTTATGATGTTAGCGACTGTGCCGCCTTATCATGTCCTGTGTACACAAATGATTCCAGCTCCTCCGCATATTTTGCAGTGTTAGTACACTGGGAAAAGTATTGGGTCAAATTGTCCAGATATTTTTTTGGTAGGACCCAGAGATTTTGAGTCAAATTACAGTTTGACCCAAACATGTTATGTCCTTTCGACCCAACTATTTTCGGTATGTCACGTCTCTACCCAATCCTTCTGTCTACCTGGCACAACACACACTCACCCACGCTAAACTGCATTTTGTTTCCTTCATGAACTGCCGTTATTATTTTGGATGATAACGAAAAAAGGACCCGGGTTACAGTCAACCCAAATATTACATTGTAAGCGGTTTATTAATGACGTTAACTGGTGGCATTCGGGGTTAACCACAAACATCCGACGGTGGTTAGTCTCAAACTGCTACGGTTATGTTGATCCTAGCTTTTGCGACATTATGCGTCAGTTAAATCGCCAGTTATATTTGGGTTGACTGTGTGTAGTCCTGGTCCTGTTTTCGTTGTCGCCCCAAATAATAATGGCGGTCCACAGAGAAGACTGCCAAATTAGCTATGATGCAGTTTAGCGTGTTAGGAGGAGAATTTGTCATTAGGAGGAGCGTTATTCATATCGTACTAAATATACTCTTTTCAAATGCAATTTTCTCCATAAAGATCCATGGTATTTTGAATGATGTTACCATGCAACGTTGTTCGAAAAGATCGTACGGCAAAAATGTTATTAACGATCGTTACAATGTTGCACACTTATACCAGCCTTCTCCTAGGGGTACATGTGTGTTTGTGTGTGTCAGCTGCAAAATATGCCGAGGAGCTGGAATCATTTGATCAGTTGACATGTTAAAACAGGTGACAGTCGTTAACTGTCTCGCTGCTGGGGGCCACACGTAGTGGCCGCAGTGTAGTCATCCTCGCTAAAACCAGGGGTATCTCTATCCTAGATATAGGCCCTGGTACGCTTGGGCAATGTATCACGATCAACGACACACAGCGGCACCCTGCACATATTGACCAATCAGATCACTTAAGCACCGCGACCATGGCGACCGTGACAACAGATTCGAAAACACCGTGTAGCTTGTGCGATACCCAGAGGCAGAAGAACATGCACCTTTTCAACAACCATGAACATTAATAAATATAAGGAAAGATAGTTTAAAACAAAATCTATTTGAAGAGAAAATAAACCCATTCATCTCCATTCATCTACCATCAAACATCCAACAAGCCAATCAAATGTAGAAAACACCGAAGCTTTGAAGGCGGTCCGCGATTTCATTGTATCCGACCTCACCTTCTGACTGAAGGACTTGAATTGGGTTGAAACGCACGGATTTCTATAAAATTTCACTGGTCTATCCATTAATATTTTATTGTTATGCGTGCTTGGATAAAATATTTTACATTCGGTATCAGCGAATAGTTTAGCAGCGAAAGTAAAACCCAAACGTATTTTACCATCAGCGCAGTTTTTCTAGGTCACGTAACTGGAGCGTGGGCGGAACGCTGTTTGCTATGCAAGTTGGTCAAGGGTTCGCCTTTGGCTCACAAATAGAAACCTTCACGTGATGAAGATGCAGCAGGCACGGCGGAGCCGGGGGGGCTACGGGGGCTGAAGCCCCCCCAATAATTTGGCCAACTTTTCTAAAAGTCATATGTCAACGCAAAAATACTTCAATGAATACGTATTTCGAAATAAATAATAAAATGAATTGTCTACGTCGCATATCTATCGCATAACTAAAACTATTTACAACTATCCGCGATTATTGGGCCAGCCAAAGCTCTAGATTTTTTTGTTACCGGCATTGTTTAGTAATTTTTAGGCTCACAAATGGTTAAAGTGATCGTAAACCCTCAAGTAAAGTATCCATCAAATGAAAGACCATTGCGAACAGTGTCGGAAAATATTTATTTTAATTTTTACGATTTTATTACACAGAGTAAACTGCAATTAAAGCATGGTATTCTATGGTGGACTGTTGCGATCATATTTAGGTCCAGTGACGTCACACTGCCTTAATACATATATTTCAAACTTTGTATGCACTTTCCAATGCTTGATTCAAGCTTAAGGTATGTATATTTTGAGTTTCAACACAGACTCACTGTTCCAATGTGCATGTTCCAAAATCAGGGAAATTAAATGCAAGATTCAAATTGACTTGACACTCATGAGTCACCATCTCCCAGATTTTGGTGAAACATGCACATTGGAACAGGGAGTCTGTGTTGACACTCAAAGTATACATACCTTAAGCTTGAATCAAGCATTGGAAAGTGCATACAAAGTTTGGAATATATGTATTAAGGCAGTGTGACGTCACTGGACCTAAATATGATTACAATAGACCACCATAGAATACCATGCTTTAATTGCAGTTTACTTTGTGTAATAAAATCTTAAAAAATTTAAAATAAATATTTTCCGACACTGTTCGCAATGGTCTTTCATTTGATGAAAACTTTACTTGAGGGTTTACGATCACTTTAATATAGTGTTACCATATAAAAGATGGTAGTGATAAATGATTAAATCCTCACACCATGTATGCCACCAATTCGAAATGCCGCTAAAAACATATGACTCCTATGCCCTGGACGTTTCGTGACATCAGCGAAGATAAAATACTGTTATTTGATTGTTCAGCCTTGCATTCATCGGCGGAGCAGGAGGGGCCATCCCCCCACCAATACTTTCAGCAAATATAGAACAAAAAAACACGAACACGCACACACGAAACAAAAAATTAGACAGAGAAAGATAGTGATGCGAAACCACCTATATCTGTATTGAACGCAGATTTTAATTTCCGATAAGTTATAACCATGAGAGACATCCTTGCTTATTCACATGATTTACAAGTTGTGTTCGTAAATGCTAATAGCCAGTCAAAGCGACTGCATGACTACTCCAAAAATCGACCAAATACTCGTCTCCAATTCTCGTTGTTGATGACTTCCTTCGCTACATGGATATCCAACCAAGTTGTACGTATTCCATCACCTTGGTTGGTTTAACCAATGAATTCGTCAACAACGAGAATCGATTCCTCCCTATGGACATACAGGAGCATGCAGTAGACCGAGGTAAGTTTTCACCCCACGTACCGGTAGCGCAGAAGTTGAACGTTCCCTGACGGCGGTTGGATTTTCAATATATATGAATCACATTGGAGACGAAAGGCTTCCCAACAAGTAGAAAAAATCTCTGTGCCAGTGACTTGATCGAAGCTTAATGAACCTTTGGGTTGAATATATTTGGATTGATATATATTTAAATTATTTATTCTTCCGAACATCATTTTGTTTGACGATGAATAGTTAAAAGATGTTGAGAAAACAGGCAACACAAATAGAGTTTACACGGGCGAAGATTTCTTGTTTTATTGCTCGGAAATACGCTAGAACGCCTCTCCGGCCATCTAAGACCCCTGGAGCTTCCGGGGCCTAGGCGGCCCCTGGACCCTCGCCTAATTGTGCTGTGATAGTAGCCCCCCAATCATGAATTGCTTCCGCCGTGCCTGTGCAGTGTAGTGTGCTGCGGGCCCACCATGTGGGCCTGCCGTATTCGTGATGATACAAGTTTTGGAATTATTATTTTTATTAAAATTATGTTACAAACCCAATAAGATATATGTTATTTTGTAAACGAAGTTCACAATCTTTGAATGGAGCTTTTTATTTTTATATTTTATCAATCAGCAGAAAACAAATGGAAGGAGAAAGTACGATAATTAAAAAAAAACGGAGTAAATTTAAAAAAATGAACACTTTTAGATGCACAAATGCTAAACAAGTTAGCAGCGTAACAGTTAACATCATAAATAGACGAGCTTCCATGAGATGTTCCATGCAGAAGGAAATAATGTCTTGCCTAAACTCTCACCATCCGGGGAAGGGTTCTCGAGCATCAGGTTATTTACTTTAGACATTACAGTGATCATCAAAACAGAAATAGTTTGTGATTGTCTTCCATACAGTTCCGCGTCGCCGTTGCGTCAGATATCAACACTCTAGAAACTGTGAGAGATCTGGCATCTTTTGATCACTGGACATGTTGAAGCAGCTTGAAGTCGTTAACATTATAAATAGATGAGCCGCCGAGAAGGCATTAACGCTCACT
Source organism: Hanleya hanleyi (assembly GCA_036873755.1). NCBI lineage: Eukaryota > Metazoa > Mollusca > Polyplacophora > Lepidopleurida > Hanleyidae > Hanleya > Hanleya hanleyi. The sequence goes on from JAVTVY010014012.1 coordinate 23,166, forward strand.
CGATACTCCAGGGTGGACACAGCGAGAAGGCGAATTAATTGGCAGTGCGTAGATATTTTATAATTTTAGCAATATTGGTTGTATCTTTGTAGGTAACGTCTGCGAACACGAATGAGTGACAGTTATTAAAGGCTACGACCACGAGAGCTTTGTTTGAACTGATCGAATGCCTTCAGTATTAGTATCAAATCAGACATACAAACAGATTCCTGTCCAGATAATTCCGACACCATGATGAAAAGAATAAAATTGGATCGATGTGCACATGGACCAGAATAGATAGAGGCCTGTGACCTAATACGGTAGCCGTCATCCACAGGCAATATCTACGGGCCAGTAATTGAAAATGTCTTTCAAATTTGGCACGCAAACAAATGGATATGGCATATACACGTAACTCGTGACGAGCTAGCATCTTGATGTTCAAACGAACAATGACAATCAACTTGCACAGCTGGAAAAATGGTGTTGCGTATAAGATTAAAATCTGATGCTGATCACAATTCCGTCCTCCATAATGCAGGTCTATATACTCCGTACCGGCCCCTTCACGCAGATCCGGGCAATACAGTTATTACTCAAACAGTCTGTTTAAAATAACAGCCAATGAACGGACGGCGTTAGAGCGTGCTTCGCCGTGTTCACAGACAAGCCGAGTTTATAATGAGAATACGCTGTAGAACGGTCTCTTTGCTGTGATCGAGGGAACGACACGCCGGCGTCGCTCTAGCCAATCACGGCTACATGCAACGGAGTTCTAAGGGGATTACATGTACGACTCATTGCCTGGCTTCTAGTTTGCTCAAATATGAGGTCACAAAGGCTGTTCTGAAAGTCTATTAATAAAGGACTGGTCTTAGTCCTGATGAATTCGTCTTCTGTCATGGCTCGGCTTTGTTGGACGAACCATGACAACGGATGATCAATGTTCCCAACACCCCTCTTTGTCGCTGGTATTGGCCAACATTTTTCGTGATGAAAATATTTAGCGTTGAATTTGACCAACACTTGGTTATAACGAAGATGGGTATTTGGAGACAAAGCTCTTGCGATTACTCCCGCCTTAGTAAAATAACTAAAAAGTTTTACGCTAAATTATTGCACAAAACACGGTACAACGTATTGTATACCTGTATCATGCTGAGCCCAGCCCGCTCCGCATGCAAGCGACGACACTGATTCTCCAAGGGCCATGCAATAGTTCAGGCTCCAGTTCAACACAATTCATCGAAGTTGATGGATGCTGGGAACAATGGCTAAAGAGGCTCTAGCTAAACGCCATTGGTTAATATCAATTCCAATGATGGATTTTGGAGACATATGGTGTATGCTCTATCTCAACACTATTCATCGGACTCGTGGTCAAAAACTTATCTAATCTTATCCAATATCACTTTTCTCCAGCTGTGCAAGTTGATTGTTAATTGAACACCATGAAGCTCGTATTTCCATGTATTTGTCATACCTATTTTGTTTGTTTACCAAGTTTGAATGACCTTTTCAATTCCTGGCTCTCAGACATTGACATCTGGATGACGGTTACTGTTTATGAGATCACAGGCCTCTATCCATTCTGGTCCATGTACACATGGATCCAATTTTCTTCATGATGTCAGAATTATCTGGATAGGAATCTGTTTGTAAGTCTGATTTGATACTAATGCTGAACGGATTCGATCAGCTCAAACTAAGCTCTCTTGGTCTTAGCCTTTAATAACTGTCGCCCATTCGTGTTCGCCGACATTGCCTGCAAAGCTTCAACCAATGTCTCGGAAATTACAATACGTCCACACAGTGCCAATGTATCTAGCCTCCTCGACATGTCCATCCTGGAGTATCGACTGAGAGTTAATGCTTTCTCGGCGGCTCATCTATTTATACTGTTAACGCCCTTAAGTTGTTTCAACAGTTCCAGTGATCAAATGATGCCCGACCTCTCCTCTCCTCATAACGACGACGCGGAACTGCTTGCTAGACAATTACTTCTGGGTTACGGACTGTATTTGTTTTGGTCAGTGTTAAAAGTCACTAAAGCCGTCACCTTGGGCACTGACGTGGTGTAAATTGACGATCACTTTAATTTTTTAAGTTAATAACCTAATCTGATGGTGCTGACAAATTAGACACAGAGGCGATGCTGCTGTCACCATTAGACATGTAGACGTACGCCTCGTCCTGCGTTTCCGAAATGTCAACGGTTAAGAAATTATTGCCTTGTATCTATGATGTTAACGGCTGGGTCACATGTTTTAACATATCCAGTTCTCAAATGATTCAAGCTCCTTCGCATGTTTATTTTGCACTGTTAATATCTGGCAAAACCCCCTTCCCACACACACACGTCTGCCAAAGGTGTAAAGCGGGGACATCCACAGACGACCATACAGGTGGGCAACCAAACTGACTGTCACCATATGAGTGAAACAAACTTGAGTGTGACATTAAGCCAAATTCCCTCCCTCCCTCCATACAAGTGGGGACTTCTTTACTTATGGGATGTTTAAGAAACCTCCTATTGGTTTGTGATCTGGACAGTCTCAAGTCTTCTGTGACCCATTCGGATTTTATTCAGCACTTAAACTAACCAAGTCCTTATTCTGAGATAAAAGTGGGGACACATTCTGCACATACAAGTTTGGTGAATAGTGTGGGGACACCCAGGCAAACACCCATTTTCAAACGGAGGACATTTCAAACACACACGTATCAGCATAGGTCAAAGTGGGGACCTATACCTTATCTTTCTCATTGGAGAGTTGTATAATACGGACAGGCAAACATCCTGAAACAGATTGCCAATCTTTGTCAAACCGGGGACGTCCCCCCCGGTCGGGGGTATGTCCCCAGTGTAAAAGTGTATTCATATAAATGTCCCCGCTTTGCACCTTTGGAACATACACACATAAACTGTATTTTGTCTCCATGGACTGCCATTATTATTTTGAATGACTACGAAAAAAGGATTGCATAGTCAACCAAAATATTACATTGTAACATTATCGGTTCCTTGAAGACGTAACTGGCCGCATTCGGGGTTGGTCAGGAACCTCCGAGGTTGGTGTCACAAACATGGAACACCCGTCTCACAATGATCTTCAAGATTATCCTGACACAAGCGGAAAGAAAATGCGCCCCTTCCCTTCCATCAAATTGTTTCGGTAATGTTGATTCTAGCTGTTGCGACCTTACATTTACATGTTCATTACATTCAAACCCGAATGGCACCAGTTATATTAGGATTGACTGTATCAAATTCTGTTTTTTTTTATCATTATCACCCAAAATAATAATGGCAGACCACGGAGGAGACGAAATTAGCTATGATGCCAATTAGCGTGTTAGGAGCTCTTCCTAATGAAAACTACATTAGAAAAAGCGATAGTCATTCTAAATATACTCTTTTCAAATGCAATTTCTCTATAAGAATCCATAGTATTTTGAATGATGTTACTGTGCATGTTATTAAATATCATTACAATGTTGCGCACTTATACCTAAGGGTACATGAGAGAGAGAGAGAGAGAGAGAGAGAGAGAGAGTTTATACAGATTGACTTAGGATGAGATTTTGCAATAAAATCTTTCCTTATGAGATTGAAAATGAGGTTTTCAACATGCAAATTCTCTATGAGAAACGCCGAATTTTTGAAGGATGTTACCGTGCAACATTGTAAGAAAAGATCGTTCATCAACAACATCGTTGATCGTGACAATGTTGCACAATTACATGCGGAACTCCTCCTGACGTTACATGCGTAAGTGTGTCAATCAACAGGTGACAGACGTTAACATCATATATAGACGAGCTTCAATGATGGGATGCCTCGATCTATTCTGGTCCATTTACACATCGATCCAATTTTATTCTTTTCGCCGTGGTGTCTGAATTATCTGGACAGGAATCTGTTTATTATTCAGATTTGATACTAATACTGAAGGGATTCGATCAGCTCAAACTAAGCTCTCTTGACCTTAGCCTGTAATAACTGTCGCTCATTCGTGTCGCCGGTAAAGCTAAACCAATATTGCTAGAATTACAATATGTAGACCTAGGCAATGAATTTCGCCTCCTCGCCATGTCCACCCTGGAGTATCGACTGGGCGTTAAAGCCTTCTCGGCGGCTCATCTATTTATAATGTTAACGAATTTAACCTGTTTCAACATTTCCAGTAATCAAATGGTGCCAGATCTCTCGAGATATTTGCGGTGCTGATGCCCGATACAATGCCGAGGAGGAACTGCTTGCTAGACAATTACGTCTCGTTTACTAGATTTGTTTTGGTCACCTTGGGCATTGGCATGGTGTAAATTGACGATCACGTTCATTTCTGAAGTAAATAACCTAACCTCATGTTGGAGACCCCTTCCCCAGGTGTTGACAATTTAGACACAGGGATGTCGATGGTATTCTCGCCATCATATCACCGATGTAGACGTAGGTCTCGTCTCGCGTTCCCGAAATGACCATGCCACCCCAGCATGGAAGCTCATATATTTATGATGTTAACGACCGTCTGGTCTGTTTTAATATGTCCGGTGTATAATAATTCCAGCTCCTCCACATATTATACAGTGTTCGTATCTGGCACAACACACACATGTTTATGATAGGTGCATAGTGGGGAGATCCACAGACAACCATACAAGTAGGGACTTCTTTATTCATTTGCTATTTAAGAAACCTCTTACTGGTTTGTGTTCTGGGCAGCCTCAGGATTTCCATGACACGTTCATACCAGTTGACATTTGCACAGCACGTGATATATCCAAACCCGTATTCCAGTCTACAAGTGGGGACACATGAAAACATTCCGGCAAAGTGGGAACACGCAGGCAAACACCCGTTCTCAATTTTAAACACACCCGTTTTAAGTTTTCTCCAGTCAAAATGTACCTTATTTATTTTTTAACTATAGTGTTGTATACAAGATCATAAAACGGGCAGTGAAACAGTTTGCCAGTCTTTGTCAAACCGGGGACATCCCCGGTTGGAGGTGTGCCCCCAGTGTGAAGGTGTGTATTCATATGAATGCCCCCGCTATACACCTTTCGTAAATGCAAACACACACGCACACACACCAAACTGCGTTTTGTCTCCTTCATGAACTGCCATTATTATTTTGAGTGATAACTGCAGGCAGTCAGCCCAAATATCACATTGTAGAGTGAGCGAGTGAATATGATTTAACATCGCTTTCGGCACTATTTCGGTCATATCACGACGTTGGTTACTTATTCCTTTTCACACCTGGAAACCACACGGATTCCTTTTAACACACGAGGACCCCACGGGTGGGGTCCTATTCCTTTTCACACCCGCGATCCCCACGGGTGCCCCAGTTAGTCGCCTATTACGACAAGCTCTCTGTGGAGCTGAGAACTATTCTTACCATGACCTGCGGTGTGCACAACGATACCCCAGGTCAATCCCCGGGAGCCCCACGGGAAAATCACATTGTAATATCAGCTGGTCCTTATTAACGTAAATGGCGGCATTCGGGTGAATGACTGCATGAGTGAATACGATTTAATGCCGGGTTAACCATGAACATTCAAAGGGATATTGGTCTCACAAACATGACCCGGATTCTCCCACCGGTCGTCAAGCTTATCCAGACACTGACAGAAAGAAAATGCGCTCCTGCCTCCTATCAAATTGTTTCGGCTATTTTGATCCTAGCTGTTGCGACATTACAAGTTCACATGTTCATGGTTAAAGCCGAATGTCATCGGTTATTTTTGGGTTGACTGTTTGAGGTCCTAGCTCTGTTTTTTTTTATATCACCAAAAACAATTATGGCAGACCATGTAGGAGAAGAAAGTATCTCTGACGCAGTTGAAACGGTTGACATGGTCGTTAACATCATAAATAGACGACCTTCTATGCTGGGGTGCCAGCAGGCAGGAAATAACTTCTTAATCTTGGGCTTTTCTGAAGAAAAGACTGCATGACTGATGGCGAGAGTACCATCGGGATTTCGGTGTCTAATTTTCATCACCCGTGGAAGGGTTCGAACATCAGGTTAGTTGATTTACTTTAGAGATTAAAGTGATCGTCACTTTCCATCATACCAATCTCCATAGTGACGGATTTATTGACTTTTAACACTGACCCGCACAAAAATAGCCCGTAAACGAGACGAAACAGCTTAAAGTGACTAACATTATCAACAGATGAGCCGCCAAGAAGGCATCAATTCCCAGTCGATACTCCAGGGTGGACATGACGAGATTCATTGGCACTGCGAAGACGGTGTAATTTTAGAAGCATTGGTTGTATCTTTGACAATGTCAGTGAACACAAATAAGTGACATTTATTAAAGGCTAAGGCCAAAGAGCTTAGTTTGAGCTGATCGAATACGTTCAGTATTAGTATCAAATCAGACTTACAAACAGATTCCTATCTAGATAATTCCGACATCAGGATGAAAAGAATAAAATTGGATCGATGTGTACATGGACCAGAATGGATAGAGGTCTTTGACCTGACATATACAGTTACCGTCATCCACAGGCAATGTCTGCGGGCCAATAACAGGAAGCGCCTTTCAAATTTGGTAAAAAAGGAATACAAATAAATACAAGTTACAATGTAGCTTCATAATGTTCAAATCAACAATCACAATCAACTTGTTCTAGCCAAAAGAAAAATCATGGCTACATGCAATTGACCTCAAAGAGGATGAAATAGACGACTCATTGCCTGGTTTCTAATTTGCTCAAGTATGAGAAAGTCTATTAATAAAGGACTGGTCTTAGCTCTGGTGAATTGGTCTTCTGGCATGGCTCGGCTTTGTCAGACGAACCATGACTACGGACGATCTATGTTCCCAGCACCCTTCGTTGTCGTTGTTATTGGCCAACATTCTTCGTGATGAAAATATTTAGCGTTGAATTTGACCAACACGACTTGGCTATAACTGGCTATAAAGAAGATTGGGATTTGGATGATACAGCTCTTGCGATTATTCACGCCTTAGTAAAATAACTAACAAGTTCTGCGCTAATTATTGCACAACACACGGTACAACGCCTTGTATAATCGTGCCATGCTGAGCCCACTCCGCGCCGTTTACAAGCGACGACACATTCGGAACTCCCGAGCGGAAATCTACGAATCTCAAACCGGAGATCCCCGAGAAGTTGCGAATGGCGACGACACTAATTGTCCAAGAGTCATGCGCACACAAGCTCTAGGCTCTAGTTCAACACAATTCATAAACAGGCTCTGGCTAAACACCATTGGATAATATCAATTCCAATGATGGATTTGGGGGACATATGATGAAGGCTCTAGCTCAACACTATTCATCGGACTCGTGGTCAAAAACATATGTAATCTTCCCCAATATGACTTTGCTCCACCTCTGCAAGTTGATTGTTAATTGAACACCATGAAGCTCGTATTTCCATGTATTTGTCATACCTATTTTGTTTGTTTACCAACTTCCAATGGCCTTTTCAATTCCTGGCTCTCAGACATTAACTCTGGATGACGGTTACTGTATGTCAGGTCACAGGCCTCTATCCGTTCTGGTCCATGCACACATCGATCCAATTTTATTCTTTTTATCATGATGTCAGAATTATCTGGATAGGAATCTGTTTGTAAGTCTGATTTGAAACTAATACTGAACGGATTCGATCAGCTAAAACTAAGCTATCTTGGTCTTAGCCTTCAATAACTGTCGCCCATTCGTGTTCGCCGACATTGCCTACAAAGCTTCAACCAATGTCTCTGCAATTACAATACGTCCAAACAGTGCCAATGTATATAGCCTCCTCGACATGTCCACCCTAGAGTATCGACTGAGCGTTAATGCTTTCTCGGCGGCTCATCTATTTATACTGTTAACGACGTTAACCTGTTTCAACATTTCCAGTGATCAAATGATGCCAGAGCTCTCATGGTTTTAACAGTGTTGATGTCTGACACAACGCCGACGCGGAACTGCTTGCTATACAATTACGCCTGGGTTACGGACTATATTTGTTTTGGTCAGTGTTAAAAGTAATTAAAGTCGTCACCTTGGGCACTGACGTGGTGTAAATTGACGATCACTTTAATTTTTTAAGTTAATAACCTAACCTGATGTTCGATACCCCATCCCCGGTTGTTGAAATATTAGACACAGAGGCGATACTACTGTCGACATTAGTGATGTAGACGTGTACGCCGCGTCCTGCGTTACCGAAATGTCCACGGTTAAGAAATTATTGCCTTCTATCTATGATGTTAACGACTGGGTCACATGTTTTAATATATCCAGTTCCCAAATGATTCAAGCTCCTTCGCATATTTATTTTGTACTGTTAGTATCTGGCACAACACCCCCTCCCCCTCACACACACATGTCTGTCAAAGGTGTAAAGCGGGGATATCCACAGACCACCATACAAGTGGGGACTTCTTTACTTACGGGATATTTAAGAAACCTCCTATTGGTTTGTGATCTGGACAGCCTCAAGACTTCTGTGGCCCATTCGGATTTTGTTCAGGACTTAAACTAACCAAGTCCGTATTTTAAGATACATGTGGAGACACATTCCATACATACAAATTTGGTGAATAGTGTGGGGACACCCAGGCAAACACCCATTTTCAAATGGAGGACATTTCAAACGCACACGTATCAGCTTTCACCAGTCAAAGTGGGGACCCATACCTTATCTTTTTCATTGAAGAGTTGTATAATACGGACAGGCAAACATCCTGAAACAGATTCCCAATCTTTGTCAAACAGGGAACGTCCCCGGTTGGAGGTGTGTACCCAGTGTAAAGGTGTAATTCATATAAATGTCCCCGCTTTGCACCTTTGGAATACACACACACACACAAACTGCATTTTGCCTCCATGGACTGCCATCAATATTTTGGATGACAACGAAAAAAAGATTGAATACAGTCAACCAAATTATTACATTGTAACATTAGCGGTTCCTTGAAGACGTAACTGGCCGCATTCGGGTTGGTCAGGAACATCCGACGTTGGTCTCACAAACATGGAACACCCATGTGCTCATAGCCTGGAGTCTCCCAATGATCTTCAAGATTATCCTGACACAAGCAGAAAGAAGATGCGCCCCTTCCCTTCCATCAAATTGCTTCGGTTATGTTGATTCTAGCTGTTGCGACCTTATGCATTTACATGTTCATTACATTCAAAATCGAATGGCACCAGTTATATTTGGATTGGCTCTATCAGATTCTGGTCTTTTCTCTTTTCATTATCACCCAAAATAATAATAGCAGTCCACGGAGGAGACGAAATTATCTATGATGCCAATTTGCGTGTTAGGAGCTCCTCCTAAGGAAAACTCCATTTGAAAATGCGATATTCGTACTAAATATACTCATTTCAAATGCAATTTCTCTATAAGAATCCATGATGTTACTATGCAACATTGTTCGAAAAGGTTGTTCGTCAACATGTTATTAACGATCATTACAATGTTGCGCACTGATACAGAACCTTCACCTAAGTGTACATGCGAGAGAGAGAGAGAGACAGAGATAGAGTATGTGAGTGTGTTTATACAGATTGACTTAGGATGAGATTTTCAATAAAAAGAGGTTTTCAACATGCAAATTCTCTATGAGAAACGACGAATTTTTGAAGGATGTTACCGTGCAACATTGTAAGAAAAGATCGTTCATCAACAACATCCTTGATGATCGTTACAATGTTGCACAATTACATGCGGAACTCCACCTGATGTTACATGAGTAAGTGTGCCAATCAACAGGCGACAAACGTTAACATCATATATAGACGAGCTTTCATGTTGTGATGCCTCGATCCATTCTGGTCCATGTACACATCGATCCAATTTTATTCCTTTCATCGTGATGTCAGAATTATCTGGATGGGAATCTGTTTGTAAGTCAGATTTGATACTAATATTGAATGGATTCGATCAGCTTAAACTAAGCTCTCTTAACCACAGCCGTTAATAACTGTCGCTCATCCGTGTTCGCCGACAGAGCTACAACCAATATAGCTAAAATTAAAATATCTAGACCTAGACACTGCAAATGAATTTCGCCTCCTCGCCATGTCCACCCTGGAGTATCGACTGGGCGTTAAATCCTTCTCTGCGGCCCATCTATTTATAATGTTAACGAATTTAACCTGCTTCAACATTTCCAGTAATCAAATGGTGCCAGACCTCTGGAGATATTTGCGGTGTTGATGCCTGATACAATGCCGAGGAGGAACTGCTTGCTAGACAATGACGTCTCGTTTACTGTACTTGTGTTGGTCACCTTGGGCATTGGCGTGGTGTAACTAGCGAAGTCTCCGAACTGTCCGTGTACCAGTAATTTGCCCTTGCCCGCTAGTAGGCGCTCGAGTCAGGGGGGACAAAATGTGGATTGGATAAGATGAAAAGAGACAATCTCGAAACAAGAGCTATCCGGTCCTGTCCTCCCTACTATGCTCTGGGAGGGCGCTCGGCAGTATGATCGGTCATTGGATAGAACACAAAACCCTAGAATTTAGAACATAACGAGAGCGTATCTGTGGGGATCAAGCCGACGTCCCGACGTCATGAATGTTACGAGCGCGTCTGAAAGATGACGTAGCCTACTAGAATTTTTTATGCATTCTTGCGAAACATTTTTTTATTCTGACGTCATGACGTTATGACACTGGCCATGAAAATGACTCATGACTGACGTTCTATAAAGAATAGGATATGTTCCAATGGAACCGGAAGGGGCCACGTGAAAGAATTTTTCAATGTATTATGGGACCAATTTTCAGCGACCGTCGTCCCAGGGGTTCGTCGGAGCGGCCAATTTTCCAGCGGAGAGCGACCCCTGGTGGCGAGGTTGGAAAAGAGATAGGTAGCCATCAAAACAGTGCAATATATTGAGCAAACGACATTTCCAATAACTTCAAAATTGGGTTCGGTGGCATGACAGACCACACTTGTCAATGTAATACTTTGTATTTGGCCATATCCACGTTCAATGCGACATTTTCTATTGTAACGCCAGTAACATCATTAGTATAATGCGTAATGTCCTTTGTTGACGTCATGATGCTGTCGCCATATCTGATTGTTGCATGACGTCACAATACAACGTTGCTAGAAGAAAGATACATTGTATGGGATTTTGTCCTCCCCGATTCAAACGTCCTCTGGCGGACAGGGGCAAATACTCTTATCATGACAGAATGGAAACTCCCGTATTGACGAGCACTTTTATTTCTGAAGTAAATAACCTAACCTCATGTTTGAGACCCCTCTCCCAGGTGTTGACAATTTAGACACAGGGATGTCGATGTTACTCTAGCCATCATATCACCTATGTTCCCGAAATGACCATGACCATTGGGCTTTTCTGAAGAGCGGGTCTACGCCTACCTCTGCATAACTGATGGCGAGAGAACCATCGGGATTTCGGTGTCTAATTTTCAAACATCAGGTTAGTTGATTTACTTTAGAGATTAAAGTAATCGTCACTTTCCATCACATCGATCTCCATAGTGACGGATGTATTGACTTTTAACACTGACCCGCACAAAAATAACCCGTAAACGAGACGAAACAGCTTAAAGTGACTAACATTATCAATAGATGAGCCGCCGAGAAGGCATTAATTCCCAGTCGATACTCTAGGGTGGACATGACGAGATTCATTGGCACTGCGAAGAAGGTGTAATTTTAGTAGCATTGGTTGTATCTTTGACAATGTCGGCGAACACGAATAAGTGACAATTATTAAAGGATAAGGCCAAGAGAGCTTAGTTTGAGCTGATCGAATACGTTCAGTATTATTATCAAATCAGACTTACAAACAGATTCCTATCCAGATAATTTCAACATCAGGATGAAAAGAGTAAAATTGGGTCGATGTGTACATGGACCAGAATGGACAGAGGGTCAATAACAGAAAGTGCCTTTCGAAGTTGGTAAAAAAGGAATACAAATAAATACAAGTTAACTTCATGATGTTCAAATGAACAATCACAATCAACTTGCACAGCTGGAAAAATGGTGTTAAGAGTGAGATTAAATCTACTGTTGATCACAACTTCGATGAATAGTGTTGACTTAGAGCCTACACCATATGTCTCCAACATCCGTCCTTGGTGTTGGTATTGCATGGCCAATGGTGTTGAGCTGGACCCTACACCATGTGTTCCCAACACCTGTCATTTTTCGTGATGAAAATATTTAGCTTTGGATTTGGCCACGACTACTTTGTCGGACTTAACTATAGCGATATATAGATTTGGGTGACAAGGCTCTTGTGATTATTGACGCGTCCTTATTGAAAGCGTTATGAATGTCGGGCATGACGTCAGCAGTAGCCGTTCATTGAAATTACTTGCAATGGTAAAATCCCTAGCTCAGTTATCTACGTATACGAGTGGTTTTCACCTTTAATTGCAGCACAGCCAAGATATAGCGTTAAACGGACCACACATGGTTCGAATACTTCATCGCAAGCTCTTAACATATAATCGATGTGCTAAATGTATTTAATGTATTATTTCCCGTTACAAAAATTCAATAGAAAGGAAAAATAAAAGCCACACTTATCTCACACCCAACACATAACATATCTCATTCTTCTGCGTTATAACAGAATGGAGAGAACATCGAGAAAGACAATTCTTAAATTTCCCTTTGGCTAGATAGTGATGTAAATGCGTAGAGGCCAGGCAGCAAATATTTTCATTGTGCCTGAATATCGCCATACGTATTGAACATCAAAAAGGGTTAACGGTCTTTTTGTGATTTACCCTTCTCCGCTTTACCTGTTTGTGTTTACTTATGAACACTGATTTTCAGCAGTAATTATTGAGTCACCGGTGTGACAAAAGAATGCAGACCAAATGTGCCCAAAGAAACGCAATGATCCCAAATACGCCTGCATTAATTGACACTCAATGTGTGGATAAATACTGACACCGATTTTTCCAACGATCTTCAATAACCACCAAATTAAGGAATGTTAATAGACACAGTGTCCTGAGACAACCAGTATTTCCAAGACACCTATATTGTTTCAGAGACACGCAATGTTTCCAAAGATGTCCAGTATGTCTCAAACAGCATCCAACGACACACGGTTTTCTAAGACAGCAAATGTTTCCAACGATGTGTCTGACGACACTCATATTTCCGAAGACCGCGAATGTATCTAATTTAGCCAATGTTCCCAAAGACTTCAAATGATTCCAAATTCATCCAATGTTCCCGAGGACTCCCAGTGTTTTCAAAGTTATTTAATGTTCCAAAGACTCTCAATGTTTGCAAAGACTCCAAATATTTGCAGAGATATCCAATGCATCTGGAGATCTTCATTTTTCAAATCTTTTAAATCAGTTAAAACATTGCAGCCATCTACCTGCGATATGCGAGCGAGTGAGCATGATTTAACGTAGCTTTCATCAATTTTGCACTCATATCACAACGATCCAGCCACATTACACTGACACCGGGCCAACCGTCATATTCGTCATTGTCGTCATACTCATAGTCCTAGCAGACAAAGCTCCAAATAATATAATATTCATATGTAAATATTACTATTACCAGCAGGTGCTGGTTAAAAAATTGAGTGTAGACATATCGTCATCAAATACGTCTACTTACTTCCAAACTGCATTTACTCTGGAAGATTTATTTAACAATCACAAAACGTTTCTCAGAGAAAGAGGTATTTGTCTTCCAACCAATCATAACGACATGCCAAAAGTATACTGGACTCCCAAAATGCATAAATCACCATACAAAGCTGGATTCATAGCTGGTTCTAGAAGCTGCACCACCAAGCTTCTTTCAACCCTATTGACGAAGGACTTCAGGAGATGAAAGCATTTTTGGAAAGGTATTGCGCCACTATTTCTAAAAACTCTGGCGTTGAATGTATGTGGATATTGAAAAACTCAAAATGTCTTACGGAAGAACTTGATGCTAAAGGTCACATACCGTAGAGACATGTATCCACATGGGATTTCTCGACTCGATACAACAATCCCTCATCAGGACTTTATTGACCGTCTAAGTTCATTAATAGTATGTGTTCAAGAAAACTGATCATAGATGTATTAATATCGGAAGCCATAAAGCATTCTTTAGCTCTACTACATACAAGAGATATCATTCATGGGATGTTTCATTGTTTATAGAGTTGCTTGATTATCTTTGTAAAATTTGGCAACACAATATATCAGCAGCATATATGTATTCCAATGGGTACCAATTGTGCACCCGTTGGCTGACCTGTATCTGTTCTCTTATGAATATGACTATAGGCAGGCGCATTCAAAAACCGATCCATTCAAAGCCCGATCTTTCTCATTCACAAAACGCTATATAGACGATCTTCTCGCTGTGGATAATCGCTATATAAATGACGCAGTGAAGGATATATATCCACCTTCACTGGTGTTGAAGGAAACTATAAATAGCCCTACAGGCACGTCTATAACAAGAGCCCAAGGGGCTTCAATATACGCCCGTATATCTGGAATTACATTGGTCCAAATTTCAAGGTTGTTTAATAGCCTAGATTCCAGTTGGTAGCTAGCAATGCAGAGAAAGGTCTACAATTTTGTGCTTCTGAGAATGTAACATATATGACATCTAAAATTGAATGATAAACTATAATGAGCTTAACTCTTGGAAACTAGGTGACCTTGGAGCAAGAACCATGAGATCACATATCCCACAATGAAATTGACAATAGTCAAACACAAGAAAATAGTATTTTTCCTGCAAATGGATTTCTTTCAGACAAGAGAATTTTTCATGAAGGAAGAAGAAAGTGATGAAGTAAGCCTTTGTTGGTGAGTTGATAAACAGGTATGAAGTTCATAAAGGACCCCCTCTCCCCGTTAAATTAGTAAATGTATGGTTTTTATTTCACAACAGTTTAACTAAACTCCACAGGACAAATGCCATATACATGTAGGGGAGAGACAGGCATATGAAAATGCGACTTAATGATTTACTGATTTTGGGATCACAGTGACCTTGACCTTTGACCTTGACCTAAATTTTGGTACATGACACATCATCTTCCATCAATGTATCAATGGACACAAAAAATCATGATTTTTATAAATTTCATGATTTTGAGAGTCGCAGTGACCTTGACGTTCGGCCTCGATCTAAATTTTGGGTACGTGACAAATCATGTCCCCCTAATGTATCTACTGACAAAAAAAGAGTACTTTTCACAGATTTCTTGATTCTGGAGTGACAGTGACCTTGACTATTGACCTTGACCTAAATTTTGGTACATGACCAACCATCTCCCCGTAATTTCTCAATGGACACAAAAAATCATGATTTTTAACAATTTCACGATTTTGGGGTCACAGTGACCTTGACCTTTGACCGTGACCTACATTTTGGTATGTGACACATCGTATCCCCTACTGTATCTACTGACACAAAAAATGTTACTTTTAACAATTTCCTGATCTTGGGGTCACAGTGACCTTTGACCTTGACCTAATTTTTGGTATACACTTCATTTGCCCCTATTGAATCCATTCACCAAAAATTAGTAATATTTAATGATTTCCTGATTTTTAGGTCACACTGACCTCTGACCTTGATTCTGGTGTCACAGTGATCTTGACTATTGACCTGGATCTAAATTTTGGTACATGACAAAACGGCAACCCGTAATTTCTCGATGGAATGAAAAAATCATGATTTTTAACAATTTCATGATTTTGGGGTCACAGTGACCTTGAGTTTTGACCTGGACCTACATTTTGATATGTGACACATTGTGTCCCCCTAATGTATCTACTGACACAAAGAAATGTTATTTTTAATAATTTCCTGATTTTTGGGTCACAGTGACCTTTGACCTTCGACCTTGACCTATATTTTGTATGCGACACTTAATATCCCCTATTGAATCCACTCACGAAAAATTAGAGATTTTTAATGATTTTCTGATTTTCAGTCACACTGACCTTTGACTTCTGACCACGACCTACATTTGGTATGCAACACATTCGTTTCCCCCTAGGGCATCCACTCACAAAAAATTAGAACTGTAGATAGAAAACTGTCAATGATCAATGATTCCTGATTCTAGGCAACAGTGACCTTTGACCTCTGACCTCGATTTTGGTACGCGACACATCGTCTCCACCTAGCGTATCCACTCACAAAAAATTGCAACTGTGGATAGAAAATGTTCACAGATATAGACCGGACACGAACACTTCAGTGATTTCCTGTTTTTTAGGCCACTGACTTTTGACCTCTGACCTTGACCTTCAATTTGGTACGCGACACATCGTCTCCCCGTAGGGTATCCACTCACCAAAAATTAGAACTGTAGATAGAAAACTGTCCCAGATATAGATCGGACACGAGGGACGGACAGACGGACAGACGGACGGACGGACGGACGGACAGACAGACGGACGGAAACCGCCATCACATAATACGTCCGCCTTTTGGCGGGCGTATAAAAATGAAGCGGGCATTCTCTCTCGTCGACTTTATGACAAAAGAGATGAATACAATTTCGACATCGTAAACTATCCTTTTCTGGACAGTAATATCCCAGTGGGACCTGCATATGGCATATATATATCTCGCCTAGTAGCATTTGCTAGATCCTGTGTTAAATCTGACGATTTTAATCGTTGCAGAAACTTATAAAATAGGGCTATTCCACCAAGCGCATCCACTCAAAGTTTCTCAAATTTGGCGATACATATCACAAGCTGATAGCAAAATACGACCGTAGCGTGCAAGATCTATGGCGTTACGTTTCGTAACTTGTCTGATTCCACTTAACCCGGGGCTAAGCCGTATGAACCCATGTACTTCAAGATCCTCATATGAACAGTCACAATCAAAGCGTGACTGAGATACATCATTCTCTAGATTAAGATTATTATGGATTAAGAATACTGATCAGCGATACGGATTTGATATTTTTGGAACATGTCTTGTTGGCATCTTTGAAAACTGGTGACCGCTTCTCTCTTACAGGAAACTGCCTATGTTTATGTATACTGTCATGGTATTGTAGTCTATTATTAGACGGGATGCTTCTAAAATATATGACGCAAGCTTGTTGACGTGGGTTAATCACTTCGATCTTTCTATTATTATAAATTGTATCTAGGCCAGATGATGATGTAATGCATATTCGAGAGGCTTCTTGATTTGGTAGAATGTACTAGAATGCCACATAAAGTGTAAATAGCGTAACACTCAGTTATTGTGGAAGGTTATTCAAACTGGCTTTATGTGGGTGCGTTATACTATGTGGACTGCTATAATCCTGTGAATTGACTTTTGGCTGCTGTGTAATCTACGTGATTGAACTGTCGGAAATTGGACATTTACTGGGACTCTAAACAACCGAGCAGTGTTGGACTACCAAAATACAGAAAAGTGATTTGTGCACGTCGGCACGGATTGTGAAGAGATTTGTGCACGTCAACACGGACTGTGAAGTGTGAACCGGTATAGCATTGAACAGTAGGACTATATTTCACATTTATTTGTTGTATTGACCATACATAATTTGTATATGATTTTAGTATTGTAAATAAATATTTGATTGTTAATCCTTGACTTCACAAACCTTTTCTGTTACATTTTTCTGTTATCGTAAATTTGACGGGACAATACTATGATCGTCTCTTTGAATTTGGTGCTAATACTGTTATATGGAATATGGAATAGGTCTTTGGATTATGGACGGGGATATTCTTTAATCGACGACGGCTGAATTATAAATGACGGAATAGATGCTTGTAACTTGATCTATTCAATTCCTGTATCCCAAGTGAGGACGATACAAGTTCTATTTTCAAGTCTTGGTACGACTCGGCCCGGAATCAAACCGGAGACATGCCACTTGTGATGCATGGAAGTGCTCTACCACAAGGCTACTGTGGAGCAGTTTGCGAGTATGGTCTGGACAACATTAGCAGCACCAAAGTAAACCAGGTATGCGATAATGAACAGGACTTCACCTTTTTCATGCTGTCTTGGTCGATTCCATTTATTGACCATATCACGCAAAGTATGGGTGTTAGAAAGTTCTGACACCTCTAGAATTTTCGGATATGAGAGAGAATTTTAACCCTCTCTGGCAAAATCGCCTTCCAGGATATTCAGTGGATTATACTACTTCAGTTTGCTGAAAGTTTCAGAAAACTATCAACTGGTTAGGTTTGATACCTCGATCAGGGTGTAAGTGCAATGTATGCCTAAATTAATTTTGGTTTTCCCATGTTTGTGCTGTACCCAGTAATTCAGATATTTGTACAAATGATGCCGGGTACAATCAGTTCACTGCACATGTGACTTTACAATCTTTGACCATTTTCAGAAAATTATTATCACTATAGGCCTACCTCAAATGAGGTACAATACCCTGGCTGAGGTATTTCACCCAACCTGATAAAACGTACCTGTGGCAGCACTTCTAAGAAAGTGAACTAAATGCAATTGCTTCATCTCACATTAAAAACAGAAGTCTAATCGTTCATATTACCAACAATCATTTTATCAACAGTAGTATCAAGATAACATTATCGATACTGCCGTGCCTGTAATAACGTTCGAGTCACGATCGATGCCGGTTAAATAAAATATACAAAGTAGAAGCACATAGATTGTCTACAAAATAGCTACATACATGTACATGTGCAAAAATACAATCTCATGCTCTTTGCAAAGCCTCTAAACATATATCATCTATAATAATGCACCAAGCAAGATTCGAGGCCCGAAATGCCACCAGATGGTCACATATAGCCAGGGCTACGTTTTCCGAAATTATCCAATGATTCAATATAACATTCAGAGTTTGTGCCATGACCAAGTAGATCCTTGGCATGTCTTAAGGAGTGTCCAGACAATTTTGAAAGTGTCATTTTTTTCATTATATTTTGACAAGTGGTTGAGTAGAACTCCAATATTCAAAATTAATGATAAATTAAGAGTTCACCAGGTTTTGTTATGCAAAATCTGAGATTTAATATGGTCAACTACAATGATTTAACCCAGCTCTAATATATATGGGAATTCCATGAAAATTCCTGTATAATCACAAAAAAACCTCTGTCTTATTTGTAAATATTACAATGTCATTTTCTTCAATATGCATCAATAATATCTGCGAACAATGCTAAATCGGAAAATCTAATAAAATGGGGAGTCATTGGGCATTTTTTCAAGATCGTTTCGTATGCCAGCATGGCCAACTATGGTCAACAGGCAAATTTACTCCGATTTTGCTAAGTTTGACAGGCTCAGCGTTCCTTTTTGTGGAATTATTGCATCAAAATTTGGAAAACACATTATGTAATTTAGAAATCCTTTCACAACCGTTGTCTCTAAAGTTAAATTTTATTTGATTATCCCTCTTTTGGTAGATGCACAGAGACATGCACAGTATAGACATAAAACTTGATTTGTCTGGAAACTCCTTAAGTTTATGTTAGCTTAATAATCATTCGCGTATATAGCGTTCTTTTCGAAAGACTCTAGATGTCTGACATCGGGTGGCTATCTGCAAACAACAACAACAATAACAAATCATGATTGGTCACATTGATGCATCCCATGTTCATAACAGATACTAAGTTACATTATGGTACCATTCGTAACAATCTGATTAAAATTAAATCCTATCTGCTCCCCCATTTGGATATGTTGCTTACAACAGGATGTAACCGGCTTGCAGTCGTTAATATCATATATAGACGAGCTTCCATGATGGGGTGCCTCGATCCATTCTGGTCCATGTACACATCGATCCAATTTTATTCTTTTCATCGTGATGTCGGAATTATCTGGATGGGAATATGTTTGTAAGTCTGATTTGATACTAACACTGAAGGTATTCGATCAGCTCAAACTAAGCTCACTTGGCCTTAGCCTTTAATAACTGTCACTCATTCGTGTCGCCGGTAAAGCTAAATCAATATTGCTGGAATTCAAATATGTAGACCTAGGCAATGAATTTCGCCTCCTCGCCATGTCCACCCTGGAGTATCGACTGGGCGTTAATTTCTTCTCGGCGGCTCATCTATTTATAATGTTGACGAATTTAATGTTTCACCATTTCCAGTAATCAAATGGTGCCAGACCTCTGGAGATATTTGCGGTGCTGGTGCCTGATACAATGCCGAGGTGGAACTGCTTGCTAGACAATTACGTCTCGTTACTAGATTTGTTTTGGTCACCTTGGGCATTGGCGTGCTGGGTGCCTAAAACGAGTGGATATTTGCTTTCGCGGTTTATGCGTACTGTTCCGAGATAAAATACGGATCGATTTGCACAAAGAAGGTAAAGATTGGTTTTGTAATTTAAGAACAACACCCGGTTAACTAAAATTGCGCGCCAGAATGCGTGAGTGAAGCGGCCGACGACTGAATCTCGTGGTTGTTTCACGCGATTTGTAGATACTATACGCTGAAGTTTCTGGTACAGGTATTCAATTTTGATTCAGGGAATAGATATGTGTTTATTTGTGAAATTTCCAGATTATAATTGTTTTGAAGATATAGCAAAAAACATTATCCCCACTTTGTGTTTGTTATTTGCTATTACTCGTCAGCTTAAACGCTCCCGATATTGGATAAATGTAAGTAGTAGTTGATTTCATCCGTCTAATTGTATAACGAAAGATCAGTTTTAAAGATCATACCCAGACGCACGGACACACACACACACACGTCTGTTGAAGGTGTACAGCGGGGACATCCACAGACGACCATACAAGTGCGGACTTCTTTACTTATGGGATATTTAAGAAACAACCTGGTTTGTGATCTGGACAGTCTCAAGACTTCTGTGACCCATTCAGACCCGTTCGGCACTTAAATTAACCAAGCCTGTATTCTAAGATATAAGGGAGACAGTGAACAGTGTGGAGACACATAGGCAAACACCATTTTCAAACGGAGGACATTTCAAACACACACGTATCAGCTTTCACCAGTCAAAGTGGGGAACTATACCTTATCTTGTTCATTCGAGAGTTGTATAATACCAGAAGTGGATGAAACTGAACTTCTGATAATACAGACAGGCAAACATCCGGAAACAGATTCCCAATCTTTGTCAAACCGGAGACGTCCCCGATTGGAGGTGTGTCCCCAGTGTAAAGGTGTATTCATATAAATGTCCCCGCTTTGCACCTTTGGAATACACACAATCACACGCACAAATTGAATTTTGTCTCCATGGATTGCCATTATTATTTTGGATGACTACGAAAAGAGGATTCCATGAAGTCAACCAAAATATTACTATGTAACATTAGCGGTTCTTTAAAGACGTAACTGGCAGCATTCGGGGTTGGTCAGGAACATCCGAGGTTGATCTCACAAACATGGAACACCCATGTGCTCATAGCCTGGAGTCTCCCAATGATCTTCAAGATTATCCTGACACAAGCAGAAAGAAGATGCGCCCCTTCCCTTCCATCAGATTGCTTCGGTTATGTTGATTCTAGCTGTTGCGACCTTATGCATTTACATGTCCATTACGTTCAAACCCGAATGGCACCAGTTATATTTGGATTGGCTCTATCAGATTCTGGTCTTTTCTCTTTTCATTATCACCCATAATAATAATGGCAGTCCACGGAGGAGACGAAATTAGCTATGATGCCAATTTGCGTGTTAGGAGCTCCTCCTAAGGAAAACTACATTAGAAAAAGCGATATTCATTCTAAATATACTCTTTTCAATTGCAATTTCTCTATAAGAATACATGGTATTTTGAATGATGTTACTATGCAACATTGTTCGAAAAGATTGTTCGCCAACATGTTATTAAGTGTGTGTTTATACAGATTGACTTGGGATGAGATTTTCAACAAAATCTTTCCTTCGGAGCTTGAAAAAGAGATTTTCAACATGCACATTCTTTATGAGAAACGACGATTTTTTTAAGGATGTTACCGTGCAACATTGTAAGAATGCAGCGTTCATCAACATCGTTAATGATCGTTACAATGTTGCACAATTACATGCGGAACTCCCCCTGATGTTACATGAGTAAGTGTGTCAATCAACAGGTGACAGACGTTAACATCATATATAGACGAGCTTTCATGTTGTAATGCCTCGATCCATTCTGGTCCATGTACAGACCGATCCAATTTTATTCTTTCCATCGTGGTGTCGGAATTATCTGGATAGGAATCTGTTTATAAGTCTGATTTGATACTAACACTGAAGGGATTCGATCAGCTCAGACTAAGTTCTCTTGACCTCAGCCTTTAATAACTGTCTCTCATTCGTGTTCGCCGGCAAAGCTAAACCAATATTGCTAGAATTAAAATATGTAGACCTAGGCAATGAATTTCGCCTCCTCGCCATGTCCACCCTGGAGTATCGACTGGGCGTTAAAGCCTTCTCGGCGGCTCATCTGTTTATAATGTTAACGAATTTAACCCGTTTCAACATTTCCAGTAATCAAATGGTGCCAGATCTCTCGAGATATTTGCGGTGTTGATGCCTGATACAATGCCGAGGCGGAACTGCTTGCTAGACAATTACGTCTCGTTTACTGTACTTGTTATGGTCACCTTGGGCATTGGCGTGGTGTAAATTGACGATCACTTTCATTTCTGAAGTAAATAACCTAACCTAATGTTCGACACCCCTTCCCCAGATGTTGACAATTTAGACACAGGGATGTCGATGGTACTGTAGCCATCATATCACCGATGTTCCCGAATGCCCATGCCACCTCAGCATGGAAGCTCATATATTTATGATGATAACGACCGTCTCGTCTGTTTTAATATAAATGATTCCAGCTCCTCGGCATATTATATAGTGTTCGTATCTGGTACAACACACACACACATCCACACACTAAACTGCGTTTTGTCTCCTTCATGAACTGCCATTATTATTTTGAGTGATAACGAGAAAACGACCAGTATTGCATGCAATCAGCTCAAATATCACAATTGTAACATTAGCGGTTCCGTATTAACGTAAATGGCGGCACTCGGGTGAGTGACTGAGTGAGTATGATTTAATGTCGGCTTAGCCATGGACATGCAGAGGGGTATTGGTCTCACACACATGACCCGGAGTCTCTCACTGGTCTTCAAGTTTAGCCAGACTCTAACAGAAAGAAAATGCGCTCCTTCCTTCCATCAAAGAAGACTATTCTGTGAAGTCATGTGACGCAGTCAGTATGTCGGCACCTCTTCCCACTTCCCTTATATGTGTTGTAATTTTGATCCTAGCTATTGCGACATTACGAGTTTACATGTTCATGGTTAAACCCGAATGTCATCAGTTATATTTGGGTTGACTGTTTGAGGTCCTAGTTTTTTTCCGTTTTCACCAAAAACAATTATGGTAGACCATGTAGGAGAAGAAATAATCTCTGGTGTAGTTAAAACAGGTGACATGGTCGTTAACATCATAAATAGACGACCGTCCATGCTGGGGTGCTCCGAGAAGGAAATAATTTCTTAATCATGGGCATTTCTGAAGAGCGAGTCTATGTCTATGTCTGCACATCCTCGCTAGCCAGTGTATCAATCGATAGGTTAAGATCGATACACTGGCTTAGTTAGTTATCGATAGCAGTTCTGGATATAAATAGCTGGAGGGGTTTCAACTAAACCGTACCAATCAGTAAGCGCGCTGAAGCAGCTCACCAGGCCAATCCGCAGCGAGGTTGGAGTTTTGATTGGTTTGAATTTCATCGCCGGTCAGACAAACTTTGAAGTGAGTGAGTGAATAGAACTTAACGTCGCTTTCAACCCTATTTCAGCTATATCACGACGAACCAACTAAGCACCACCCAGCCCAGTTGTGTTCCTGCTACTTCAAAGAAGAAACCTTTGAAGCAGCATGGAACCAGACACCCTCCATCCACCCTATAAAACACTGAGGACAGCGCACAGGACGCTTACATGGTGCAATAAAGACAAGTGATATTACAGTGCTAGACATCACATTATCAAGTTCCTGTTGCTTCTCAGCAAAATGCATTGAAGCAGCAGGAACCTCTGAAATCGACATCGCGTGTCAAAGCGAAAACCGCAGGCCTCGTATACCGACGCGCTAATTCAAAACAACCGCTGTGAATGAAATGTACGAGATTGTGTAGACGCAACGACTCGAGAACTTATCCGAATCATCAAAAAGGTCCAGGTAACCCTCTTCGCATCCTCGCGATCCAGCGTATCAATCGATAGGTTACGATAGATAAACTGCCTTGGTTAGGTACCGATAGCAGTTCTGGATATAAATAGCTGGAGGGGTTTTCATTAAGCTGAACCAATCACTAAGTGTGCTGAAGCAGCTCATCAGGCCAATCCGCAGCGAGGTTTGGGTTTTGAATGGTTTGAATTTCATCGCCGGCCAGACTACCTTTGAAGTTAGGCTGAAATCCACATCGTGTGTCAAAGCGAAAACCGCAGGCTTCAGATACCGACATGCTAATTCAAAACAATCGCTGGGGATGAAATGTACGAGATTGTGTAATAGACGAACGAATCGAGAACTCATCTGAATTATCAAAAAGGTCCAGGTAAACCCTCTGCGAGGATTTAGGGATTACCTGGACTTGTGCAGATGATGTCTGCATGACTGATGGCGAGAGTGCCGTCGGCATTTCGGTGTCTAAATTTTCATCACCCGGGGAAGGGTTCGAACATCAGGTTAGTTGATTTACTTTAGAGATTAAAGTGATCGTCACTTTCCATCACACCAATCTCCATAGTGACGGATTTATTGACTTTTAACACTGACCCGCACAAAAATAGCCCGTAAACGAGATGAAACAGCTTAAAGTGACTAACATTATCAATAGATGAGCCGCCGAGAAGGCATTAATTCCCAGTCGATACTCTAGGGTGGACATGACGAGATTCATTGGCACTGCGAAGAAGGTGTAATTTTAGCAGCATTGGTTGTATCTTTGACGATGTCGGCGAACACGAATAAGTGACAATTATTAAAGGATAAGGCCAAGAGAGCTTAGTTTGAGCTGATCGAATACGTTCAGTATTATTATCAAATCAGAATTACAAACAGATTCCTATCCAGATAATTTCAACATCAGGATGAAAAGAATACAATTGGACCGATGTGTAGGTCCCTACATGGACCAGAATGGATGGAGGTCTTTGACCGGACATATACAGTAATCGTCATCCACAGGCAATGTCTGCGGGTCAATAAGAGAAAGTGCCTTTCGAAGTTGGTTAAAAAGGAATACAAATAAATACAAGCTAGCTTCATAGTGTGCAAATGAACAACCACAATCAACTTGTTCAGCTGTAAAATGGTGTTAGAGTAAGATTAAATCTGCTGTTGGCCACAACTCCTATGAATGGTGTTGACTTAGAGCCTACACCATATGTCTCCAACATTCGTCCTTGGTGTTGGTACTGGCTAATGATGTTGAGCTAGATCCGACACCATGTGTTCCCAGCACCCGTCATTGTTGTTGCTACATGGTCAACTTTTTCGTGATGAAAACATTTAGCGTTGGATTTGGTCAAGACTAACTTTGTCGGACTTAACTGTAGCGAAGATGTGGATTTGGGTGACAAAGCTCTTGTGATTATTCACGTACTTAAGGAGGTTCCAGAGAATTTGAAAATAAAATGTCCTATTTCTGATATTTCGATGAGGGTTAGAGCAAACCTTCAAAATAAATGATCAAATTCAGGAGTCACCAGGCTTAATTTTGAATAATCTAGCAATACATCGGTGTAGTATTACCATATTTGGAAGTGGGATGTAAACAAATACACAGTTATCCCCCCCCCCCCTTGCTAAGAGGGATTTAAAGTCGTCAAGATGCTGGCTGGCAGTGTGTATTGGGGTTAACTGACAAAGCTATCATCTTGTCATTACCCACCACATTTCCAACAGAACACACATTATACTTCCTTGGTTAACTATAGTGCAAGAAACATAACATTACTGCCGAATTCCCGTGTCTCTGGTCGCTTGTCAACCCCCGGACAACTTCAGCACACAACATGTGAACTGGCGAAACACCATGCAGCAATCCCCCATTGAGCTCGGCGCACCGCAGCGCCCTCTATGTTTACAAAATATCCCTGTACGTGTGTATTTCTTTGGTACTATTGGTTTAACCCTACTCTAATATATGGCGTTGGATAGGAATTCTATGAAAAATGCCTCTATTTTCATGGAAAGATGTCAGGGTATTGCAGTATAAAATTAGACACTGTGAACATTTCTAGAATAATAGAGCTACGTATTATGTGAGTCATCCATCTGGAATTTTCTCGAAGCTGTCGTGCCCAATTTGTCATGATTGCAAATGGCCGAAATATGAAGAGACCGTATGACGATGGTAATTGGGTCACAGCGCCATCTGCACATCTATACGCTTGTATACATACTGTTCGTGGGTTAAATATTTCGAGCTTTCTAGAAGTCGCTGTGATCTTATCTGGGTTAGAATCATACGTCATTGCTGTACCGGTGGAAGTTTCTTGATTTGATAGAATAATCTCGAATGCCCGATAGAGTATAAATAGCCCGACGTTTAGTGATCGTCGAGGGATTCTAGTTGGCTTCTATGTGAGTGCATTAGATTGTGCTACTGGATATTACCTTAGCCTGAGATTACTGACTGCTGGATTGTATATTCCTGTTGGATTACTCCTGTGTTCTGACCGCTGTGTTATCTATACGTGATTGAACTGACGGAAACTGGACAACAGCTGAGCGGTGTGGACTATCAAAATACAGGAACGCGATTTTTGCGCGTCGGCACGGACTGTATAGAGATTTGCACGTTAGTACGGACTCTGACAGATACACCGATATAGCATTGAACAGTAAGACTTTATTTAACATTTATTTGCTGTATTAACCTTACTTAATTGTATACGATTTTAGTATTATAAATAAATATTTGATTGTTAATCTTTGATTTCACAAAAGCTTTCTGTTGCGTTTTTCCTATTATCGTTTAGACGTAACAAAGAGTTAATATTTTCTAAGAAGTTGACATGTTATTTTCTCCAAACTGCCCCAATAGTTTTCTGAAACAACGCTGAATCGGAAAATCTAATACAAATAAGGGGTCAACAGGCTTGTCTTCAATACAGTAGGATGCCAGCATTGAGAACCATGATCATGAAGCCAAGTTTTCCTGATTTCGTTAAGTCAGTTGCCAGCGTTACGTCATAGAAATGATTTTGGCAGCTTCCATGGAACCTGCAATGAATAGGAGAATCAATGCAAGCAATATTCATGTCAGAACCCGGTTCTATTGAGCGAAAGTCCATAAAGTAACAAAACAACACGCCAAAAAGAAGGACAATCCTTAAATTTCTCTTTGGCTAGATAGAGATATATTCTGATTGCTTTTTTGAATCTGCTATTCGAATTAGGTCTTTGGATTATGAACGTGGAAATTTTTCAATGGATGACGGCTGAATTTTGAATGACGGACTAGATGCTTGTCAACCTGTAACCATCTGAGTCATCTTTACGCGGGCTTACTGACCCTGGGATCGTGTTTATCCATTTTCAGCCTACTTTCGGCAACTATATGAGGGAATTCCCAGAAATCAACACCACGCGATGTCGTCAGCCAATGAGCTAAACTCTACCGACGTAACCCCAATGTAACCCGCCATTTTCGAGTTATGTGCTGTCCTATTTGTTCAAAACTGCAACACCTCTTGGATGATACGGAAGTTATTCATACCTGTATCTTTTGTATGCTCAGACAATATATGTTTCAGAAGTAGTATGGAAAACCTGTAATTTATCAGATTTCTCGAGTCTGTTTTCCGCCGGATGAAGACCGAACAGTAGGCCTATACGGTAAAGTATCGGTTATCGCTCCGCAATAATGGCGACACACGATTCACAGATCTTATGGATGGCGAAGTGTGCGCAAATGGACGCTTGTATCTGGAACAATCCGGCCCCTTTGCTAACTGATTATATCACATTACTTAATTTGATGTACATTGAATATCGCTGGAGAAATTCCATGTCAACAATTATTCACATATTAAGTGTGATGATAAGCATTGGGTCTCTTTGGGATTATTGCGTTTCTTCGAATACATGTAGTGCTGGGATTAGACTTGGTGGGAGGACGTGAGTTCCCTTGAGAATTTCCTATCAAAGTTTGGCGTGGAATTCACATGGTCTGTATTCTTTTGTCACATCGATGACTATCAATATGACGGGCGCTGGGGACATAAATGTATGGCGTAGACTCAACACAATTGGCCAATACCTGTAACGGATGCGGGGGACATAGGATGTACACCATTAGTCAATACCAACACCAATGACTGGTGTTGGGGACATATGCTGCAGGTAATACCAACACCAAGGACGGATGTTGGGGACATATGCTGCAGGTAATACCAACACCAATGACGGATATTGGGGACATATGCTGCAAGTAATACCACACCAATGACGGATGTTGGGGCATATGCTGCAGGTAATACCAACACCAATGACGGATGTTGGGGACATATGCTGCAGGCTCTAGCTCAACACCATTGGTTAATATCAACACCAATAAAGGATGTTGGGGTCATGGGGGGTAGACTAACTCAACACAAGATTTTTATCTCACCCAAAACGATTTTTCCAGCTGTGCACGTTGATTGTGTTACATTTTTCATGTAATTGTCATAGCTGTTTGTTTGTTTACCGACTTTTAATGGCATTTTGAATTATTGGCCCGCAGACATAATTCTTGAGGATGAAGGCTACCGTATCTCAGGCCATAGGCCTCTATCCACTCTGGTCCATGTACACATCGATCAATTTAATTCTTTTCATAATGATGTCGGAATTATCTTGATAGGAATCTGTAAGACTGATTTGATACTTATATATATACTGAAGGGATTCGATCAGCTAAAACTAAGCTCTCTTGGCCTTAGTCTTTAATAACTGTCGCTCATTCGCGTTCGCCATGGCCTACAAAGCTACAACCAATTTTGCTAAAATAAAAATATGTGAGCCTAGGCGCTGCCAATGAATTTCGCCTCTTCGCCATGCCCACCCTGGAGTATCGACTGGGCGTTAAAGCCTTCTCGGCGGCTCATCTATTTATAATGTTAACGAATTTAACCTGTTTCAACATTTCCAGTAATCGAATGGTGCCAGATCTCTCGAGATATTTACGGTGTTGATGCCTGATACAATGCCGAGGAGGAACTGCTTGCTAGACAATTACGTCTCGTTTACTATATTTGTTTTGGTCACCTTGGGCATTGCGTGGTATAAATTGACGATCACTTTCATTTCTGAAGTAACTAACCTAACCTGATATTCGAGACCCCTTCCCCAGGTGTTGAATTTAAACACTCGGATGTCGATGGTACTGTAGCCATTACCGATGTTCCCGAATGACCATGCCACCTCAGCATGGAAGCTCATATATTTATGATGATAACGACCGCCTCGTCTGCTTTGATATGTCCGGTGCATAAATGATTCCAGCTCCTCCGCATATTATATAGTGTTCGTATCTGGCACAACACACACACACATCCACACACTAAACTGCGTTTTGTCTCCTTCATGAACTGCCATTATTATTTTGAGTGATAACGAATAAACGTATTGCATGCAATCAGCTCAAATATCACAATTGTAACATTAGCGGTTCCGTATTAACGTAAATGGCGGCACTCGGGTGAGTGACTGAGTGAATATGATTTAATGTCGGGTTAGCCATGGACATGCAGAGGGGTATTGGTCTCACACACAGATTCAGATTCGTTTATTGGCGCAAACACAAATCACATTGGTTAAGGCCAGTAACAGTATACATGAACAAGTGTATGATTTTACATGGCTCAACAGAGGCTCGAATTGTTTTCAATTATTTCAAAACTGGTACATGTCAATCTGCCTGTACAGAATATCAACTGACTCTCCTGTCGAAGCTTTGTATTACAAATTTAGCAAATACTCTGGTGATTTTAAAACTATCACATTTTAAAAGTTTGGTGAACAATATACGAGAATGATATTCTGAATTGGGGACGGTCAGACCCAATTCACGAAATAGCGACAATCTTAGATCAGCATTATTTAAACAATGCATAACAAAATGATACTCATCCCCAATAGAGCCCACACAAAACTGGCACGTTCGACCGTTCCTGGGTATAATCGGTTTATGGTAGCGGCCAGTTTCGATTTCTAGCTTATGGTTGCTTATTCTTAGTTTGGTAAGCATCACTCGTTGAGAAGTAGTTAACTTATAAGAGAGATACTTCTCAAAGCCATAGTCTTGTTTAAATGAAGCATAAGTATCCAGTTTATGATTTGATGGACTGGACATCGTACTTTGCCAATTCTGTGTAAACTCGTCTGTTATTCTACTGGCAAACAATCGTGGAAAATGGCTGGTACTAATAATTGCCTGCTGAAGCCAAACATCATAAAAACCATGGGTGGACAATATTTTTTTGATTCTACTGCAATAAGTATTGGGATAGTTAACAGCAAGCTGAAGATTATGTAAATAAGCCTGTTTAACAAGTCTCGAGTTTGGTAAACTCACTAAACGGCACCAGTATTTGATCGCGCTAATATTAGCTAAAACTGTCATGGGTAGCCTACCCATCTCTGCTCGTACAGCTGAGTTACATGCCTTCTTGTTAACACCAAGTGTAAATTTACAGAATTTTGTATGAACAGCTTCAATAGGATTAGACTCTGGAAGCTCGTTAACTCCCCAAACTTCAGAGTTATATAAAATGATAGGTTTTATCACAGAGTCGAAAATCTTAGTGCACAGACTTGGTCTTGGGTCATCTCCAACAAGCTGGCAGATCTTATAAAAAGCTTTCAAACCTCGACCTTTTAAATTTTCCAGCGCTTTTGACCATTTTCCATTGGAACAAAATAGTGTTCCAAGGTAAAGAAACTGGTGAACAATCTCAACAATATTATTACCAATGTAGACATGAAAGTTTGGTGAACGACAAGACTTGGAAAAACACATAGCTTTTGTTTTCTGAAAATTAATTGACAAATGCCACTTGGTGCAGAAAGCTTGCAATTTTGCTAAGGCATTATTCAGACCTTCAGGTGAAAGGCTCAGTATAACAATATCATCTGCATATAGTAAGCAATATAAAATGAAATTTCCCAAGACTACAGGATCGCAATCCTCACCAAATATATCAGGAAGGTCATCAATAAAAATGTTAAACAGTGTGGGACTCAAATTATTACCCTGTAATACACCTCGGCTAGATACAAAACTATCAGATACACCATCACTCAATCTTATGCGCATGGACGGGTCAGAGTACATAGACTTAATGATATTATATATATTACCAGTGACATCTGCTTTGAGGAGTTTGTACAGTAAACCACACCTCCATACCGAGTCAAAAGCCTTGCGCAGGTCCACAAAACAAGCATAAACGCGTTGATTTTGATTTATGTGTGACTCTATTACAGACTGCAAAATAAATACATTGTCAGACGCACTGTGGTCTTTACGAAAGCCACATTGGGATTCATTTGGTTTGTCAAGAGCTTCCAAGTGACTTTGCAATCTCTTGTTCAAAATGGAGCAGAATAACTTAGATAAGCAACTGCTTATAGCTATACCCCTATAGTTGCTTGGATCTCGTAAATTACCAGACTTATGTAAAGGAATCACGAGTGAAGATTTCCAGGATTCTGGAAAATATCCTGATGCCAAAATCTTGCTGAACAGAACTTGAAGATAGGGCAACAATGCATGTATGCCATATTTGAGCATTTCATTGGTTATCATATCTTCTCCAGCAGATTTTCCAGCCTTCAAGCTTGCAACTGCAGATGATATTTCTACCGAACTGACAGGGCAGTTAAGGAACTCAAAATTACTGTCCTGTTTCTCAAGTGAGGCTAGCCTAGAAAGCAGCTCATTTTCAGAATCTTGATCAAACTGTGCATTATCACATGAATTCATGATATTATTGAAATGACTATACCAGGTTGAAACATCCACCTGATCAGCTGCTTTAACTGTAGTCTTGTCATTTAGCTTATTCAAGAGTGCCCAGTAGTGTTTAGGATCCTGTTTCTCACAGCGTTGCAATTCATC
>JAVTVY010014013.1:0-56722 GCA_036873755.1 Hanleya hanleyi
GGAAACGAATTAAACATTTCCCGGCTCCTGTGTGGCATATCTTATGGACACTACGATATATCACAAGACAGTTACTTATTAGAAAAGCGGAGGAAACCAACTTAGATCACTCGGTCCACCAGTAGCGAGAAACACAGCGAATCGAGCTATGTGAATGATGGGCTGTTCTCTGTAAACGTTCGACCGCTTTCTCTTCTCGGCAGAGCCATGCTTTGCCGAAGAACGATACCATAGAAAAGTAATTAGATTCAGGTCAATGGATATTGTTTATACCAAGTTCAGGGTCCTTGTTTCGGTAGCAATTTCAGGTTTAATTCCTTGATATATGTCGGGGAGAATTCTATTAAGGTCTGGACATGCATAAGTGTCGACCAGTGTCCGACATTACTCCATACAAGTAATGTCGGTTATCTGAGAGAAATTTCCAAAACGAAGAAGGATTATTTTGATAGCTTAAACTATTTGCTTGACAAAATCGTAATAAGAAATGTATTTGTTGTACAATTCAGTTCACCGCGGGCAATTTGTAAATGGAAATACTCATGTACGGTACCAGGAGAAAGGTGGCGTCGTTGCGAT
Source organism: Hanleya hanleyi (assembly GCA_036873755.1). Classification (NCBI taxonomy): domain Eukaryota; kingdom Metazoa; phylum Mollusca; class Polyplacophora; order Lepidopleurida; family Hanleyidae; genus Hanleya; species Hanleya hanleyi. The sequence goes on from JAVTVY010014013.1 coordinate 580, forward strand.
GATCAATATGGACTCCTTCAATAGGTATAATTCAAGCGTAGCTAATCGCAGTCAGCCGAACACTCTACCTACAGATCTGATGTATTTAAGTATTACCATATATGGATATGAAGGGTTTATGTGGCTGTGACCAGTTGATTTTTCACTCGCAAACGTCAGCCCTAGCGCCCTTCAAACTTTGATATTGATAAAGAATTTGAAATTATACTTTGGTTCTCAATGTTGATTGAAATAAATGAGCGAGAGATATAATAAATAAACGGTAACATTGGTTCAATCCAATTTTGTGACAGTCCGTATATGAATCTTACCCTAACGAACACCTTTCAGGCAAGTACATTTGGGAGCACCAAATTATATCACTTCATTATGGATGATTTGATCAACAGATAGATATTGTGTTTTGTGTGCCTAGTCACGTTGACATCAAAGGCAATACTGAGGCTGATAAAATGGTTAAGACTGTTGGAATCCCATACAGCGATTTCAGACCATCTGTCTGTGCTTATGTAAGGAAGCTGTTTCAGTCTTTGTGGGATACTATGGATAATAACAAACTTCACGAGTTCAAAAAATCAGTTAGTTATACTCATCTGAACAGTCGGAAACGTTTCGATCAGGCCATGGTTAAACGATGTAGGATCGGCCATACACAATTAACTCACGAATATTTACTAAAAAAAGAGCCAGTCCCAAGATGTATTCCATGTCATGAAGATCTCACGGTGAAACATATTCTCATAGACTGCATAGATTTTAAGATTGTAAGAGATACTTTTTATCGAGCAGCTACGACGGAAGATCTTTTTAACCGACTAAAAGAAGATTGTATTTTAGATTATTTGAGAGAGATTGGTTTGTTGTACAAATTTCAATGTTTGTACCTGTTTTAACGCATTAGTTTGCTGAGTTGTTGACTTAGAATTTTAAATTTTAACAGTAGAAATATTTTCTATTCCAGATGATATATTTCCCATGACATCCACCGAGTCAATTCCTGGTAATCGATCAAGAGATATAGTCTTAATTAAGCCACAAGCGCTCCAATCTAAAGATATTGGCAGGATAGCTAGTGCATGGTGTACTTACTTTTATCTTAATAACAAGCGTCAGATCCGACATTCAATATTCAACCGCTGTCCATAAAAGAATCTCCGCGTCATAATCGAAATACCTATTTCGTTAGCTTTAATTCCAAATGGGTATGGAAAAACAAACACACAAGAAAGAAGTGGTCAAGAGTTGTCAAAGAGTTCAGCAAGACGCGATGAGGTTATTCTTATATGGAATATGGATTAGGTCTTTGGATTATGGAAGCGGATATTCTCTAATGGACGACGGCTGAATTATAAATGACGGACCAGACGCTTGTAATTTACATAATACCCATATCATTGACCAGCTCCCTTATAAAAATGTACCATGGTATAAGTACCATGGTAAATGTACAACGGTATTTTGGGACGCTGTACCATGGTACAAATACCGTGGTACATGGTACAAGTACCACGGTACAAGTACCATGGTACAAGGTACAAGTACCATGGTACAAGTACCGTGGTACAAGGTACAAGTACCGTGGTACAGCGTCCCAAAATACCGTTGTACATTTACCACGGTATATGGTACATTTACCACGGTACAAAGTACGATGGTACAGGATACAAATACCATGGTTCAGGTACCATGTACATATACCATGGTAAATGGTACAGGTACCACAATACATGGAACAAAAACCATGGTACAAACACCATAAGTACCATGGTACAGGGTACAAATACCATGGTTCAGATACTGTATGGCACACCATACAAATACCACGGTACATGGTACAAGTACCGCAGTACAGGGAACAAAAACCATGGTACAAATACCATGGCTGGTACAAATATCGTGGTACAGCATCCCGGAATAATGTTGCGCATCCTATGTGGTAATTTTACCAGGATACTTCAACCAGAGTTTTTAGGTATCACATTCCATGGCCACCTTTCCCATGGTATACATCTATACTATACTATAGACTGTACCATGGTATCAGAACAGCAACACAGTACAGTTCATTAGCATATGAACTAGAAGTATCGTATCATTCAACACGGTACAACACAGAGGTATTGTACCGCCATCAGGTATGAATAATGTCTGGGGTTGACATCCAAAAAATATTATCTACAATACATGGTCATTCCATTTCATCTCGAAATTGAAGCAACAAATCTATTTTTGGGGAGGAAAGGATATTTATTTTGATCAAATCAGTACCAAATACACATATATTACACAAAACATAATAAACAAGACCTCTCTCAATTACCAGCACATTATAGATAGCTTGCAAGGTTTAAAGTTATCAATATTGATGGACCTTTGCTCGTCACCTCCTATCAAACTTTTCGACATAACTTCGGAACGAAGGACGAAAAAACAGCAGAAACAGTGACGTTATCAGGGCCGCCAATCAAACAATCAAATTTTGCTAGTGGAGATTAGCCTAAATATAAAGACTTTCAACTGTCGAAAGTGGTAAAGAAAAATTGAGAACGTGGGGACATAGAATAAAATAAGTCTGGACTTGTAGGGAATTTTCTCAAACCACGGTAGAGCGGAGTCCATGTTAAGGATTTTTCGCATTATCTGCCGCATTCTACTAACGCCCAGAAAACTGTACAAATCGATATTTTGTCGTGGCGATGCAAACTACCGAAACTAACGACATGTCCAAGGGTGCTAGAAGTAAAATTGTACATGTTGGTAATAACCGAGAAAATTAGAACGAGTTCTCCGAAGTCCATCAATCATCCCTGTAAGTTAATTTACTCACCTCATATGGTCTATTTATGAATGGTGCTATTTGCGTGAGCATATTTAGGGCAAATTTTCATGCATGCTGGCGCATCAGCAAGGAACCCCAAATTCCCATATATCGTCATCAAAACCACCTAGTTTATGTCATAGCCGATCCACACGCTTCATATATCCGGCCTGGTAGGACAATAATTACTTTCTCAAACCACAGTGGAGAGAAATCCATGTTAAAATGGTTACTCATTTCTCTGCCGTTTCCTATTAACGCCTCAGAAAAATGCATATCCATGTTTTTATTTTAAGTCCCCATCTGACACAAGGCTGGAACGGTTAAAGGCAGAACCTCTCTGGACAGCTTTATGTTCAAAGTACCATAATAGTACGATGCGACATTGGGTGGGCAGTCAACGTCACTAACTTGTCGTCATTGATACACTCAGTAGCAGATAATCTATCTACATAGATACTCATTAAATTATCTGTGTTTGCAAGATCAGAATATCATTTCGTCAGTTATTTCTAGTTAGGATTTGGATCCATTACCCCCCCCCCCCCCACCGACACCAGCTATGATGTAGGGCGTATGGCCGTAAATATGGCCGACCATTTTTCATGTTCCATTCTTGGCCGGGAGTCGGGGGGTTTCCATTGACAAGTTATCAAGTACATCAGTACCGTTATGTGTATTGCTGATAATATAATGTCAAGTCCGAATGAAGGTGTCAAATACGCAATTCGGTACGTAGTCATCGTCCACATTGACCCGTGTATTGGAGGTCACCAGAGCCCAAACAGAGCAAGGACATGTCAGCATTTTAAACACACGAGATTTCTATGAGAGAAGAGAAGATGTGAATAGTACTCTATAGCAAGACAGTGTTCACCAGGTACACCATGAAGGCAGTTTTGTAGCTGTAGGTCTTCACTCTGGCCACTTGGTTGTGACGCAAGAGTTATATGCCAAGGTACCACCGATGATCCATGACATTCGACATGCTGAACGATACAAGCTGTTTAACCTTACCAGGCCTGGGAGCAGGATAATAAGAACTGTGGGCACTCTCATGTTCTGGCGCAAGTAGGCACCGTCATGATATGACTGAAAAATTGCTGAAAACGACGCTAAATCCTACTCACTCACTCATTCACTCGTCATTTTTCTTAAAAATTCCTGCTTATCTGACAGGAAAAGTGGGCAAAAACAAATTTTAAAAATCAGACTATTATTACTTATTTATCATGAAAACATAAATGAAAGAAAACTCTGACTGAAGAATGGACAAAAATGTCGTGTTTTTAATTACGTCATTGTGACGTCATCAACGCGGCCAGCTTTTTTTTACGTTTTCTGGTAGCGCTTGAGCCAAGGTATGGTGTGGTAAGTTTAATCTCCTTATATAAAGGGGTAAACAATATTTAAGGGTAGCAGAAATGACCCCAGGCCTAGACAGGTCCAAAATCGACCAGGCCAGATAGGGTTAACTATAATCGTTATTATTCGAATGTTTACATTTCATTTAATATATAAAATTAATTCAAGCTATAGATATTATAAAATATGGCCAATATCATTAAAATATGCACCGAATATGCTTGTAAGTATAAACATCACAAAGCGACGAGTATTGTTTTGTCAAACTAACTTATCATATGGCATTCCAGATTTCTTGTATCTCATTAACTCTTTGTTAATGACCAATGAACATCATTGGAGATCTAAAACCCCTTATCACCGGTACACACAACACGACCCGTATCGTCTGGTGGAGTGGTACCAGAAGCAAATTAAGAAATGCTGAGCTAGAGATTGCCCACATATGATCGTATGATCACCGCCGGAAAATGGTGATGGCCACCACGATTTAGCGGTGATGAGGCCCTGTCCTCAGCAATTAATGGCAAATAGCAAATAGGTGGGGAACAAACAGTCCGGGAGCCAAATCGTCAAAAGGGGTCTAAATAATGTTTCCTTTGCATAGATTCAGTGTGACAACAGTTTAAGAATCAGTATCATCTGCTGGTCAGTTCTAGAACGGGTGTAGGCATCTATGGTGGATTACAGCATTATTTCTTCGCAGCTGTCTGAGCAGGACAAACTTAACTCTAAGATGGGGTATGGATACTAATTAACTTATATCTTTTTTTTTATTCTTGCGCTAAACTATCTGATACTTTCCATACTTGAGATGTCAATATTAAACTATTAGATAAACCAATCCTAGTCACGCTGGTCACGTGTTTAACGGTACCAGGACATGACAAATATGAAGCCTAAATAGGGTAGGGGTGACTAAGATTCATTTTTACCCTGTTCCGAACGACATTGGTTATGTGTACGGATCATTCAGATAACGCAATTCGATTCCGATTATCTTTAATGTTGACGTCACTATGTCTTTATTATCATCTTGTGGGTATTTTCTTCTGGAACTTTTGTCATTGCAATTCCCAAAGATATATTTTTACCCCTCCATATAAACCCTTGTTGCCTTTAGAGTGATGACTGTGTAACGTGTGCTGGGCCGATCAATGAACGGGACGCAGCTGAGCTTGGTCTCGTTAAATGGTAGCGTACAAGCTGTCAGGCGACGGTCTCTGCCTGCACTAGTCCACGCCAACTAGAGTTCACTTCGGCCTGTATCGGAAAGTAGGAGTGTGTAGAGACAAAGGCTGATATAGAGTCAAATAATATGCTTTATTATTCAGTACATGAGCTCAGCGGACTTCTATCCAGGCGTTATTTGCTTTGTGAAGATGCCTCTCTCCAAAATGTATCCGGTTATATGGTGTGGTCTAATATTACGTCTCTGGTAGCGAATCTTTCTGTAGCATTTTTGAGATGCTGCCTCGGTGGCGCGCTCATAGGCGTTGACGGAGGTACTCACGATGATCGTTAAAACAAATTTCCTTCGATAGACTTCCTTCAACGTGTCAGATCACATCAAATTGCTTCCTCTCACAGGTTGGTACCAATGTTTTTGTCGCCCATTTCACCAGCGAGAACGCTCTTCAAACAGCGTTATTCGATTCCACCGTGTACAATTCAGAGTCTCCAACACAAAAACTGGTTTGTGAGAGTGACTTCTTCCTTCGAGCTCCAACCAGGGAGATACAGTTGGATCGTAGGTATCGTCAGTACAGTACAGTGCTTCCATGTATCAGGAGCCCAATTTCATAACCCTACATGGAATAGTCGCCCGGACGCAAACCCAGCGTTCGCGGACAATACTGCTGCTCAATACCCTTCACTAATACTACAGTCATTGGACTTCTATGCTTCCTCTTCTCCGTCCACCGATTACACATCCATGCATGCAATACAATGTCTCTGTTAGTTAAAGTACACAATTATCCCTGTCGGGACAACGTCAACCTGTCCCGTAGACTTTAGTCTATAGCCTAATAGAGGAGAGGTGTTACCTGGTTGCAGTTCAGATCCGAAGTGATTTCCATGCCTGATCTCCGCCTTTTATACACATCAGGCCATGTACATGTAACGTCTTGTTGTCCGGATGAAAACAAATCATTTTCCAGCAGCGCCATCTGCACTTTAAAAAAAAGTTTGGGGGAATTCCCGACTTCTAGTTTCACTTTCGTTAGCGCTGATTATATCGCTATATAGGCCTACAGTTTGCACAGTTTCTGCGTCAACGGGAACATTTGGTAGCATTCTCCGTTGATATCACATACCAGGATGGATATAAACATTGGATGGTAAGTTGATTCAAGTCATGCATTGTGATATAATGTAGACCCCTGTTTCCGTGGCACTTCCTGGTTGGCGTGTACTGGTTGGCGTACACTGTTTCAAGTTCCATACTTGCGCTTCGGTTCGGGCTTGTGTTTATTCCTGATTTAACGTTTAGATACCAATGTTCGATACACTTTACACCAAAATTCGATAAATCGGTGCCCTCGACGATGCTCGGTCACGCTGTTTGTAGTTCCATAAAAGAACAATCACATAGGGGGATCCGTGGTCGGTGTCATCGTCCCTAGTCCATCCTCCCAGAGTTCGGGAACATGGCGGCGCCCTCACTGTGGCTCACAGGAACCGTCAAGCCCCAGTCCTTCTCTGAACAACAGTATTTTTTCCCCTTTTCAGTGCTTTTGATTGGTGTTGATTGGTGGGCTACTTACAAGAATTATAGAGAAAATTACACTCCGTGCTTCAGCCCATTTCAGTACTCTGATGGTTTAGTTGGCGAGACTTCCCCGGGTGGCATACTCTGTCCAGGATTTGGTGTAATACCTTCTTCCCGTTATGTTCCCATGTTCATCCCTCTGGATTGTCTCGCTATACTCGTGTCGTATCGGTATCATCTCCTCTGGACTCGGGGGTTCGAAAATCAGGTTGAGTGGCGCCGGGTAAGCTCCTCGGCGTGGATGACTCATCCCGCCTGATAAGACCGCCAGATGGTGTGGTCTAATATTACGTGTTTGGTAGCGAATCTGTAACAGTATTGAGATGCTGCTTCGGTGGCGCAAACGGCCCAGACTGAGGTACTCACGACGACCGATAAAACAGACTTCCTTCGATAGACTTTCTTCAACGTCTCAGATCACATCAAATAGCCCTGTTTGCTCTCACAGGTTGGTAGCAGTTTTCTGTCACCCGTTTCACGGGCGAGAACGCTCGCCAGATATTGTTATTCGTCTCCACCGTGTACACTTCAGGATCTCCAATACATAAACTGGCTTGTGAGAGTGACTTCTTCCTTCGAGCTTCAATCAGGTAGGTACAGTTTGATCGTAGGTATCACCAGTACAGTATAGTGTTTCCATGTATCAGCAGCCCAATTTCATAACCCTTGGAATAGTCGCCCTGACGCAAACCCAGTATTCGCGGACAATACTGCTGCTCAATACCCTTCACTAATACTACAGTCACTGGACGTCTATGTTCTCTCTTCTTCGTACAGGCACCGTCCACCGATGTCTCTGTATCTGTTAGTTAAAGTAAACAATGATCTATGTAGGTACTACTTTAAACTGTCCCATCTACTTCAGTCTATAGCCTAACCCCACTTGGCCTGCGGGGGGGGGAGGGGATCCTCTACCAAACTTTCTTCCCCATCTCCGGGACCACAAAAAAATGAAAGCTGGCCCTCCGCGAATTCTTAGATTATCATATTGGGATCATTTGAGCCTATTTGCATAATCCCCCGAGTAGAGGATCATGAGTAAATTCAAGATGGCGGCCATGTGGGTTATCAGAAAAGTGATGTTCTCGTCAGTTTTCTTCAAAATTCCTGGTATTTTTCGAGGAATATTAGGCAAAATCTATTTCATTTCAAACCAGACTATTATTTACTAATTTATCATACAGTTTTTGCACAGAAAATACCCAATTAAAAAATCGAAAAAATCTGACCGAAAAATCGACCAAATGACTGTTTTGAAGGTGACGTCACTGTAACGTCATCAAAGCCGACATCTTTGAGTGTTTTACATTTTCCTGGTAGAGGTTGACCCAAGGGTATAGTGTGGCAAGTTTCAGCTCCCTAACTCAAGGGGTACGAAAAATATTCAAAAATGCGGGGCTAGCTCTAGTTGTCTTTGATCAAGGTATACCATCAAGTTTGAAATATGTTTTCATTCCATTTTTTGTAATTTTGAATATTTTCTACACGGTTTGACCAACAGTTATGTAAATTACATAAGTGAATTCCACAGGACCTACGCTTTCATAAAATATGTACATTATTATTGTATGTTGAGCATTTATTGCTACAGAAGACAACTTATCAAGAGATGTACAAAACTGCCTCAGGTGGGTTACGTATCCTTAATTGGAGAAAAGGCTGTTTAATTTGCTAAATGAAAGGAATGAACTTACATGAAAACCCCATATGATTCCTGCTGGTGTCGTTACCTCAGGTAAATGATCCCAAATATTGCACTTACCTTAAGTGAGCATGAAAACGCTCTTATTTTACGATTGGATGGATATGGATATGCTTGATTTCGCTGTTCAGTCCTCGTTCCTCGAACAAGTAGGTGCAAATTGTCAGATACAGAACTTTCGAATACCCAACCCAAAGATTTCATCTTTACCCAACTGAATTACATCACAAACCTGTATATACGTGAGCGTTATGATAGAGTCGACTTGGTCGCATGGTGCACATTCTGTCACCAAAATTCTGGAGGGCTTGTTTTGAAACACTAATATCGATATCTACCTTGTTTCATTGCAAAGGCCTCAATTTTCATTGAATTTTTCTTCATTGTATCTACAGGCTATTTTCAAACATGATGGCATCATGCATGACATGAGAAAATGATGGGACTGTTATGTATATAAGTTCGTCGGTGAGCGACCTGGTCATAACGAATAAATGGTGATGAACCATACGTGTAGATTTCAGGTCCTCGCCATTTATTGATGAGCGACCTGGTCAAAACGAATACATGGTGATGAACCATACGTGTAGATTTTAGGTCCTGTTCATTTATTGGTGACGAACATGAATGGGCCTGAGAATGTTGGTAGCCATCGTTTAATTGTGACACTGGGGCATGACGATGGTTCTAAGCTCACCATTGTAATCTTGTCGGCACCTTTTTCGTTGATAGCTATCACCTGGATGTGTGTATTAGTTTATTTTTTGCAACTATGAATAATTGTAGTTACCAACATGGATGTGTTAAGAATTTTAGTTTCTCCGAATCACCAATTCGCTGCTCAAAAACAAGTTTCAAACCTAGATGCAAGATGAGATTCGCATAGTACATATATAATATAGTTCAGGTCTGTTCGTGTCATAAATCGTTTCACTATTTCGTCAAAATGGTTGAAAAACCTGTTTTGAACAGAGATTTGGCGATTGTGAGTCAAAATACGACAGTCTTTCATAATTGAACAGAATTATTTACATCGATATTAACCAAGAAGATGGTGAACATCGTTTTTCTTATTTTTTTATATTATACAATTATGTATGATCCCATTATTTTCAACATTTATATTTTTTATCCTGATTAATTGTTTACGTCTTTATAGAACATTGGTCCAGTAAAGTCATATTCGTGGCTGTGTACTTGCCGTAAAATGTTGATTTATTTTAGTAAACGGTCAATCGATCAAATTTGATGTGTGCAGAGGACATAACCACTACTAATCGAATTGTTGCTACATCGAGCTAACGAGAAAATAGTTAAAGAATTCAACCAATCCATTTGTCTTGCAAAAATTCAGAATCTCCCACGCTATCTCATGTTATAATGTAAGCTTCGCCAAGACAAGGAGCTCATTATATTGTCATTGAAGAATACACAGAGATCAGCGTTGTTTTAGAAGACACATTAATTTTGAGGACCGCTCTGACAGGTATAGCAGTTATTAACGGTAGTGGGGCGGATATGTGGCAAAGTACAGGAGGATTGTGGATTTGGTGGTAAAAGCACCAAAATTGGCACATTTGAAGTTTATTATATAGTAAACGATTTTAGATATAGGGCCAAGCTAAATTTTCTCCGTGGGTGCCCGGAAATGGCAAAATCCAAGATGGCCACCATAGTTAAGCAGATATGTGAAATAATTGTGGTAAAAGGACCAAAATTGGCACAGTTGATGATCAGAAGGTACTTAATGGTTCCAGATATAGGGCCAAGCTCATTTTTTTCTTTTATGCCCGTAAACTGAGAAAATCCAAGATGGCCACCATGTGCGTCGTGAAAATCTATTAAACGGCATATCTTCCTGAATACATGTCACAAAAACATGAATAAAATGTTGTTTTATATGTTTTCGTACACAAGGAAGCCATTACTGATGCAGAAATATGACAATTTATCATATTTTATAACTTCAGGACATGCGTCAGAATATCTATATTAACCAGTCCATATGTGATCAATTTGATGATCAGTAGACACGAAACAATTTAAGATACAGTGTCATTACGATTTTGTGCAATATGAGCTATATGTGTGAACATCAAAGATTGTGTCCATACGATTCACGCATAACAAGAAGTTCCATATCGTAGTCACTTAAGAACATACATATCTGAATGCAATATTATTTTCTATATGTTTTCATAAACACAAAACATCGGGCAATCGACAGAAATGCATTGCAATCATAATTATATACGAATGCATGCGAAATACCTGCAGTTTATGAACAAAACCCAAAATTTGTCCGATCCTTTAAGCAAATATCATTCATCATATCATTCTTATTATTTTCCCAGATATAAGGCTTCCATACCAAACTGCCCAGAAAACCAGCATAGATACGCCATCAAGAAACGCCACAATCAAGCAAACCAAAACAACATATTATTATGACAAATAAATCTGTGTTTCTCTTCTTGCAGATGACTGATTAGAACCACGATACCAGCGAAGAAGCGATGCAAGATTGTACAAGATGACAGTCTGCAACCATCTACGTCGACAGTCGACCATCCCCATATGGATTGGAGCTGATGTGCCCTGTGCCAAGTACATTCATCAGAAGTGCTCAACTGCCCAGCAAGGTCGAAGAGGACAGATGTTGGGGCTGGGTATGACCGCATGGGTGACATTTTAACAAAGTTCCGAGATTTAGGCGAACAGCCCATCTCTGTTAGATGATGGCGATGGAATCTCTCAGACGCTTGCCAGACATAGTGCCCAATGGCACACATCTTGCCGTTTGAAATGTTCTTCAAGTCGACTGGCACGTCTAGAGTCGCGAACAATACCTCCATGTGAAGTTGACACACGAGATCGCCCTTACACGCGGCGCCGTGTTGCATGCGAAGATGTATCATCAAAAGGTGACACATGTTTCTTCTGTGACGAAGGTGCAACAGAGAGTGCCCCTTTGCACGATGTTTGGCAAGTGCCTGAGAGATTCCATCGCCATCATCTAACAGCGCTATGTCCACAGAAATTGACTGTTCGCCTAAGTCTCGGAACGTTGTTAAAATGTCACCCACGCGGTCATACCCAGCCTCATCATCTGTCCTCTTCGACCTTGCTGTGCAGTGGAGCACTTCTGATGAATGTAATTGGCACAGGGCACAACGGCTCCAATCCATATGGTGATGGCCGGCTGTCGACGTAGATGGTTGCAGACTGTCATCTTGTACAATCTTACATCGCTTCTTCGCTGGCATGGTGGTTCTAAGCAGTCATCTGCAAGAAGAGAAACACAGATTTATTTGCCATAATAATATGTTGTTTTGGTTTGCTTGATTGTGGCGTTTCTTGATGGCGTATCTATGTTGGTTTTCGCTGCAGTTTGGTATTGGAAGCCTTATATCTGGGAAAATAATAAGAATGTTCATATAATGATATTTGCTTAGGGGATCGGACAAATTTTGGGTTTTGTTCATAAACTGCAGCTATTTCGCATGCATTCGTATATAATTATGATTGCAATGCATTTCTGTCGATTGCTCGATTTTTTGTGTTTATGAAAACATATAGAAAATAATATTGCATTCAGATATGTATGTTCTTAAGTGACTACGATATGGGACTTCTTGTTATGCGTGAATCGTATGGACACAATCTTTGATGTTCACACATATAGCTCATATTACACAAAATCGTGATGACACTGTATCTTAAATTGTTTTAGTGTCTACTGATCATCAAATTGATCACATATGCACTTGTTAATATAGCTATTCTGAACGCATGTCTCGAAGTTATAAAATATGATAAATTGTCATATTTCTGCATCAGCAATGACTTCCGTGTGTACGAAAACATATAAAACATTTTATTCATGTTTTTGTGACATGTATTCAGGGAGATATGCCGTTTAATAGATTTTCACGACGCACATGGTGGCCATCTTGGATTTTCTCAGTTTACGGGCATAAAAGAAAAAAATTGAGCTTGGCCCTATATCTGGAATCATTAAGTACCTTCTGATCATCAACTGTGCCAACTTTGGTGCTTTTACCACAAAAGCCACAATTATTTCACATATCTGCCTCACTACGGGGGCTGGAATCGATCTATATGAACTATTATTTCAACTTTTTTGAACGGACGGATCAGGCCTGTTTTATCAAGTGAAATCAGAATGATGAAGCAGTCTAACCTGCCTATATTCTCAACCCGTTGGTAAGGACACCTCAATTCCGTTGACTAAATATCCATATGGAAAAGACAGGAAAGTACATATACAGGCGTCACCTGAAACTGCCTGATGTATTGGATTGATGCCTCCGCGGACAAATCTCCATCACGTGCCGTATGATGGAGATCCATGGCCTCTGAAATACTCAGCACATGGAAATGGCAGAGAAACACGAATATCTAGTCGATGAAGTTTGTCACGATACAACAGATTGGAAGTTATTACAGATGAGATACATGGTATGGTAAAAAATGACTTGGAGATGGACATTGATTAAAGTTTTCTCAATTGGATTCGCCGGTAGCAAATTCATGGTATCTTGTTGGCATTTCTTTGTCTTCATTGGATACTTAATTTAATGCAAGAAAACCATTTGATTCTTGAAGAGAGAAAATTCCCGATTAATTCTCGGAAGATCTTTCATAAACTACAGCAAATTGAGTGCACTCGTACAGATGATTACCATATCGATATGATCTAAAGGGGTGACAAATGGGGTATTCAAGTTTGTGAAAAAAACAATGGAAGAAGCTGAGAATATGTGTACCTATGTATTTCAAATAGTCTTCCTGAAAGCGAGTCCGAAGACCGGGCGGCGCGTTCACTCGTCACTCCGCGGTCAACCAATAACTGTTTTTGTGTGGAACAATACAGGAGCAATACACTATTCCAAGTTAATAGTTAACTACCTGTAAGGTAGGCACCATGATGCCGGTTCCAGAGAGTTTACAAAAAGAAGTTGAGGAAATCGAGGTCAGTGGCTGATGACCATAGAGCTAAGTACTTATAGAGCGGTAGTCTAGGAGAACGACGGGCAAATCCCGGTGGAGTTTGTCATCTAAAAACACACAATTCAATAACGTACCAAAATCATGATTCAAACTAAATTGTATCTAAATAATACATTTTTATGATATGAATAATTATATATTTTGTGACAAAGCCTGGATAACAGGTCCAAGTTTGGGTGTTGAATACTGGTACCTGAATAACCACTTTCAACATCAACATCATATGATCTCGTTATGAAACATTATTGGATTCCCAATACTGATATAATCATTTGCCAGGTTTAATCCCAGCTTTACCTGAGAAGTAACATGGTCACAGGAGTGAACATGTTGACATTGTTTTAACTTCAGCTGCAGCTAAATGAAGGTCAACAACTTGTGACGTCACGGGTCAGACTTTATGGGGAGAAATTTATACCTGAAAACGAGTGTGTCGGTGACGAGATTTTTCGACATTTAGTAATTCATCTTCACAACCCTGGATGTTTAGAAAGCTCAGATACCATAGATTTATACAAGTGATATAGGTGCACCTATCACCATCTTAGTCGAACATTTAGAATTGTGCCATCTCCAGCAATAGTAAAGCTTCATAGACAGTGATCCAGCTGAAATTCCACTTCACTAGAATGTCGGCTATGGGAATCAAGAAGCTGAATGATTCAACATTGATGAAAGTAGCCGTTGCCCTCGTAGACACAAAAATCATCCATTTAACCCTACCTGGCTTGGAGGGGGGGGGGGAGTGCCTCTCCTGGTGAACTTTTCTCTGCTGCTCCGAAACGACAAAACCGAGGAGGCTGAAATTTGGTGACTTTAAAGCTTATCCTATTGATGCAAAACTAATTATTCTATATTTTATTTGATTTTTTTCGAGAGAAAAATCGGAAAAATGAAAATTTTGAAAAATCGACCCCAAAAAGGTCGAAAATGGCTTCCGTGGAGATGACGTCATCATGGCGGCCATCTTGGATTTTTTTTACATTTCTCGGTGGAGCTTGAACCCAAGATACTGCGTGGTAAGTTTCAGCGCTCTAGCCTTAGTGGTGAGAAAATATATAGGGGGGCACTTTCCGCCCCCCCCCCCCAGGCAGCGATACACCCCAAATCGCCCAGACCAGATAGGGTTAATACTCCTTCCAAAAATCATCCCGTGTGCGCGATAACTAACATGAATAACATTTTCCTCAAAAGCTCCATGTTTTGTAGCTATTTGATCATTAAATATGGATGACTTCGCCGTAATACAGTTGTAGCCATTGCTGGAATGTGGCATAGTTCACGATTGCCTGTTAACGGCTTAAACCCATATAATTGGAGGCGAGGCATTAGTAGCGTGGCAGAAAAAAAAGTTTTTTGAAGCGCATCCTATACGGGTGGCCGAAGTTCAGATCCCAGGATTTGTCGCGTACAAACATTCCACAAACAAATATCTCTGAACGAGGAACAGTGTGAATATGGAGATAATTGCAGGTAAGAGATGAATGGCCTGGAAATAAGACTGTGGGTCTGCGAGTAACTAACTCCTGCTAATATGATACAATCTCTCTAGATAGGGTGTCTTGAAAGTTTTCTTCATTATCCTACTTTTCGTCACTACAGGGAGCTGTGATAGATTCCATTTTCTACCATTGATATTTAAGATACAATCTCCAAATCCCTTGTGATTCTTTTGCTCCCTGATATCGTACGATGATGTGCAAGAAGCAAGCGTCAGATCCAACACTTGGTAGCCAGCCGTCGTCCCTGAAGAAATTTCGCTTCCATAATCTAAGAATTAATTTTTAACGGAATAGATCACGTTTATTTGCATGCGCCGATGGAGCTTTAACATGGTGGTTGTTTTCAATGTTTCGAAACAAGCCGAATTTTTTGTCGACAATATTCAAACGTCTCAAAATAGGATAAAAGTAAACGAAGCCTTGATATTCACAACAACAGAACCATTATTACGTTTTACTAGTTGCTACAATACGGAATATGTCTGACCAAGGAGTGGGTCTGTCAGATTCAACGGTTGGACGTATTCACGTTCAACCAAACAGTAACTTTATCAATGCCTTGGAGATTAACCCTAAGAATATTTCTCAACTCAACCCCACCCATTCTTGGACATAGGGTTAAAATGGTTCAATTTATCTTTTATACTGCTACTATTAACAAACATGGCGATCTCAATGTTTATTTCATATTTCGCAAGAAGTATATAAGATTCAGTTTTTTTAAATAAGCCGAAAGAGCTTTAAAGAGGAAAATAGGCTCATTTCCTGTTACGTCAACGATACAGTATGAATACACAACTCATTAAATATATCTAAATATAGGTACGCTCATAAACAGCTTGTGTCACTTTCGTTCCTATTCTCATTGTTCCCCCGCTGACTCACACCGCATATTTCGCGCCTCTTGGCCGTTAGGTGGCGCTCTTCACAGGCCAACCGCCGATGACCAATGAATATCACTCTTACGGCGGAAGAGTCCTGGTCCACTTTGTATATCACGGCAACCTACATCCGGGCATCCGCCACCTTTTCTCTCAGTGGGTAACCTGAGATATCTTTCGGCCAGTCACCATTAACCCCACCTAGCCTGGGCGATTTGGGGTGTACGGCAGCCTGAGGAGGGGTGGGTGGGGGGAAGTGCCCCCCTATATATTTTCGCTATCGCTAAGGCTAGATGGCTGAAACTCAAATCGTAGGTACAGTTGGATCGTAGGTATCACGCCTCACACCGCTGAACCGGCACGGGTTCGAGCCCAACTGGTCCATGTGTGAAAGTTTGTCAGTTACTTGCCGAAGGGCGGTGGTTCTCTCCGGGTACTCCGGAGAAAAAAAGAAGTACTATAGACCACATAGCCAGACTCCAACACTCAATCAAAAAGGTAATGCCAAACACCAATATACATTAGGCATTTTCTTGGATATAGAAAAGGCATTTGACCGTGTACGGGGTTATCACCAAATTAAACAACCTAGGAATTAAGGGCAGGATACAACACTGGATAAAAAAATTTCTTCATGACCGAAACTTCAAAGTTCATATTGGTAACACCATATCCATGGACCACCAGCTAGATAACGGCACCTCACAGGGCAGCGTCATAAGCCCCACCCTTTTTAACATCCTGATTAATGGCCTGGCCAACGAAATTGACACAAAACATCCTGAAATTGAACAATCACTTTTTGCTGACGATGCTGCTATGTGGAAATCTGCTGGCTCGATAAAAAAATTAACAAGTATAATGCAAAAGGTACTAAATACAGTTAGCGACTGGGCCGATAAATGGGGATTCAAATTTTCAGCTGTCAAAACTACCGGTGTGCTATTCTCAAATAAATAAAACACAGACATCACGCTATCACTAAAATCGAGTTTAAGAATATTGTCAAATACCTAGGTATGATCTTCGACCGAAAACTCACTTGGAAAGACCACATCGACTAATTAATTATTCGGTGTAACAAAGACCTGAACCTTATGAGGTGCGTATCGGGTACCAACTGGGGGGCCAATAAACATAGCTTAATCAAATTATATCAAACACTCATCAGATCCAAAATAGACTATGGTTCAATCGCCTACCAATCAGCATGCAAGACCCAGTTGAAAAGAATAGACAGCATTCAGTATTCGGCCTTAAAAATAGCCACCGGGGCGTTCAAAGGAACTCCTTTATGTAGTCTACAAATAGAAACTAATGAAAAACCCTTACATTTAAGACGAGAAGAGCTGTCAATGAAATATGCAGGGAAAACAATAGCCAAGGGCGAAAACCACCCATGCCACACAATTTTTGGCCCAAAAACCGAATACGAATACCTAAAAACGAAATGGGAAAAAGACTCCACACCACTCGGTTACACGATAGAACGATTATTCCAAGAACACGACATTCCTATCTCTCGTATCTCTGACACTGACAAGGTCAATAGACCACCATGGCAACTAATCACACCACACGTGGACACGAATATACAAAGCTACATCACCAAACAGGACAACCCAGAGCATATAAGGGTCACTGCCCTCGAATATATTGACACACATTGGAAAAATCGCTTGAAAATATATACAGACGGCTCCAAAAACAGACGGCTCCAAAGTCACAATACAGGTTCTGCATTCGTTATACCAGAACTTGACATTCACGAAGGTTTCAAACTACCAGACAATATGTCTGTATACACCACCGAATTAGTCGCCATAATCAAGGCCCTCGAATGGGTTCTTCAGAACCGACCGGTTTCCACCATTATTCTTAGCGATTCCTTAAGCGAACTGGTATCTATAGGGAACTCCAAATCCGACAGCAGACCTGACCTCATACACGAAATAGAAATTTTATGTACACAAATACGAGACAATGACATTGATGCCATTTTAGCTTGGATTCCCGCCCATGTGGACGTTAGGGGAAATGAAGCCGCCGATAGGACAGCCAAAGAGAGCCTCACCAAAACTGCACCTGACGTGCATATATGACTAGGAACCAAAGAACTGAATTCTATCATTAAAACCAGAATAGATAGTAAATGGGAAAAGGAATGGAACGAGGAAAACCGAGGTAGATGGCTACATAGTATTCTAGATGAGGGGAAAAGACGGAGTTGTGGATTCCAGCTAGACAGTAAACGTGACGACCGCATCATCACAAGATTAAGACTAGGCAAAACAGGACTAAAATCACACCTCTATAAGCTAATAAAAAACACATCATCACTATGCACCTCATGCAACAACGAAGAAGAAACGATAGAACATTTTATACTCAAATGCCCAAAACATGACCCCTATCGCCGCACACTGGAAAACGAGCTTAAAAACTTAAATGTCCCTCTGTCGTTGGCTTCTATATTAAATCCTAAACCACCTCTTATAAACAAGGTATACTCCACCTTACTAGCTTACATCAAATCGACTGACTATTACTCTACCATTTAATATTATATGGTTACACCAAGAAACCAAAGACCAAATTTAAATAAATGTAGTCAAAACTATTTTACAGGGGCGGAAATAAGGGTCAGTGATCAGAAATGACTGATCAAATTTGGACACTAACCAATCAAAATGCCATAGCAATAACATAGACAAATTCACTGATCAAATTAAAAGCTCCTAATAATGAGCACCGATCAAATTGTGTTCCCTTATTTCCAACCCTCTTTAACGAATGTTAACCGTCCGGTTTTCTTGCAGGGGCGGAAGACTGGAGGTTATATCAAACATTCACAATCGGCTTTAATTATAATAATATTTTTATTTATAATATTTAGTACCTAATTAATTATTGCTATTGATCATGTGTGACTTAGATCACGATAGTGCCTGTCGGTGGCAAAAAATAACACCAGAAACCAAGAAACTACAAACTCTTCTATTCTTTGTAATACAGGCACAGCACACTGAAGACCACAGACGAGTAAGACCAGCCATGAAACAGAACACCAATGACGACAAATATTACAAAACAGCACCGTGAGTGACAACACCCAGAAACCACCCTGACCTAGCCATTTCAGTGGAATCACCAAAACCCAAACCTTGACCACGGACAATCAACGGAAACAAGAACAGCTTCTACATTCAAACCAAATCGAACAATGCCTACCACAACCACGGACAATTGAAACCATACTCACTGAAGACAACACAGATCAGATGTGCCACACCTGAGATGCCACCGATGTAACGATTGTCTAATGCAAATATGATCCTTTGACTTTCATCAATATAGGATGTAGACCTGCCATCCTGTACCCCAATACCCACTCCAAGCAATTGTTACAGGCACAGATTTCTGGAAGAACCCGCCTATGGTTCTCCCAGTTTTTTCTGGACGGCGTTGTGTGTACAGAGGGGTACAAAGACAAAGGAATCACCCACGCGACTACAATATACATTGAACACACACTTACCAATATAACCTAATCAAAATCCAAGCGATGAACCTGTACAAAGACAATTCTTCTATTCTGTTTATATCTTCATCCGCCCATTTATTATTATTTACTTATTTATTTATTTATATATTTATTTACTTATTTATTTGTTTATTTGATAATACAGCGCTTGTAAACATCTTTAACAATCTAAGAAATGTAACGTGTAATTAAAATAAAACATTAAGTTGATGGGCTGCGAAATCCGTACGGGAAGCGGCCCTTAAACTGCAATTTCAATCAATTGACCCCACCTAGCCTGGGCGATTTGGGGTGTACCGCAGCCTGAGGAGGGGGGGTGGGGGGAGGAAGTGCACCCCCTATATATTTTCGCTATCGCTAAGGCTAGATGGCTGAAACTCAAATCGTAGGTACAGTTGGATCGTAGGTATCACGCCTCACACCGCTGAACCGGCACGGGTTCGAGCCCAGCTGGTCCATGTGTGAAAGTTTGTCAGTTACTTGCCGAAGGGCGGTGGTTCTCTCCGGGTACTCCGGCTTCCTCCACCAACCAAACTGACTGTCACCATATGAGTGAAACAAACTTGAGTGTGACATTAAGCCAAATTCCCTCCCTCCTTCCCTCGTAGGTATCACCAGTACAGTATAGTGCTTCCATGTATCAGCAGCCCAACTTCATAACCCTTGGAATAGTCGCCCTGACGCAAACCCAGTATTCGCGGACCTCTGTCTCTGTCTGTTAACGTAAACAATAATCCTTGTAGGTACTACTTAAAAAAAGTGAAGGCTTGCCCTCCGTGAATTTCAGATTATCATATTGGGGTCATTTTGAGCCTATTTGCATAATCCCCCGGGTAGAGGATCATCGGTAAATTCAAGATGGCGGCCATATGGGGTATCAGATAAGTGATGCTTTCGTCAGATTTTCCCTAATTTTCCTGTAAAAATAGCAGGAATTTTGAAGAAACTATTTCATTTCACACCAGACTATTATTTACTAATTTATCATGCAGTTTTTGCAAAGAAAATACAGAAGTACAAAATTCGAAAAATCTGACCGAAATATTGACCAAAAAATTTCTGTTTTGAAGGTGACGTCACTGTGACGTCATCAAAGCGGCCACCTTTGAGTGTTTTACATTTTTCTGGTAGATTTTGACCCAATGGTATTGTGGCAAGTTTAAGCTCCCTGTCTCAAGGGGTACGACACATATTTAATGGGGGGGGGGGGAGGGTGGCAAACTAGCTCGTGTTGTCTTTGATCAAGGCATACCATCAAATTTTAAATATGTTGAACAGTTTTCACGGAATTTCAATTGAAAAATGGAGACTATTGTTTTCATTCCATTTTTTCTAATTTTGAATTTTCTACACGTTATGAGCAACAGTTATGTAAATTACATAAGTGAATTCCTCGGGACCTACGCTTTCATAAAATATATACATTATTATTGTATGTTGAATATTTATTGCCACAGAAGACAAATTATCAAGAGATGTACAAAACTGCCTTAGGTGGGTTACGTATCCTTAATTGGAGAAAAAGCTGTTTAATTTGCTAAATGAAAGGAATGAATCTTACATGAAAACCACATATGATTCCTGCTGGTATCGTTACCCCAGGTAAATGATCCCAACTATTACTCTTACCTGTTGAAGTAAGCCTGAAAACACTCTTATTTTACGATTGAATGGGTGTGGATATGCTTGATTTCGCTGTTCAGTCCTCGTTCCTCGAACAAGTAGGTGCAAATTTTCAAATACACAACTTCCGAATACCCAACCCAAAGATTACATCTTTACCTAACTGAATTACATCACAAAGCTATGTATACGTGAGGTTTATGATATAGTCGACTTGGTCGCATGGTCCACATTCTGTCACTAACATTCTGGAGGGTTTGTTTTGAAACACTAATATCGATATCTACCTTGTTTCATTACAAAGGCTTCAATTTTCACTGAATTGTTATTCATTGTATCTACAGACCATTTTCAAACATGATGGCATCATGCATGACATGAGAAAATGATGGGACTGTTATGTATATAAGTTCGTCGCCATTTATTGGTGAGCGACCTGGTCATAACCAATATTTATTGGTGACGAACATGGATGGACATGAGAATATTGATAGCCATCACCATTTAATTGAGATAATGTGATATGGCGATGGCTCTAAGCTCATCATTCTAATCCTGTTGGCGCCCTTTTCGTTGATAACACATTTTTTCTGGATGTGTGTATTAGTTTATTTTCTGTAATTATGGATAATTGTAGTTACCAACATGGATGTGTTAAGAATTTTATTTTCTCCGAATCACCAATTCGCTGCTCAAAAACAAGTTTCAAACCGAGATGCAAGATGAGATTCGCATAGTACATATATAATATAGTTCAGGTTTGTTTGTGTCATAAATCGTTTCACTATTTCGTCAAAATGGTTTAGAAACCTGTTTTGAACAGACATTTGGCGATTCTGAGACAAAATACGACAGTCTTTTATAGTTGAACAGAATTATTTACATCAATATCAACCAAGAAGATGATGAACATAGTTTTTCTTATTTATTTTATTATACAATTATTTATGATCCCATTATTTTCAACATTTATATATTTACGCTGATTAATTGTTTATGTCTTTATAGAACATTGGCCCAGTAAAGTCATCTTCGTCGCTGTGTACTTGCCGCAAAATGTTGATTTATTTTGGTAAACGGTCAGTCGATCAAATTTGATGTGTGCAGAGGACAATACCACCACTAATCGAATTGTTGCTACATCGAGCTAACGAGAAAATAGTTAAAGAATTCAACCAATCCATTTGTCTTGCAAAATGTCGGAATCTCCCACGCTATCTCATGTTATAATGTAAGCTTCGCCAAGACAAGGAGCTCATTATATTGTCATTGAAGAATACACAGAGATCAGCGTTGTTTTAGAAGACACATTAATTTTGCGGACCGCTCTGACAGGTATAGCAGTTATTAGCGGGGGCTGGAATCGATCTATGGGAACTATTATTCTAACTTTTTTGAACGGACGGATCAGACCTGTTTTATCAAGTGAAATCAGAATGGTGAAGCAGTCTAACCTGCCTATATTCTCAACCCGTTGGTAAGGACACCTCAGTTCCGTTGACTAAATATCCATACGGAAAAGGCAGGAAAGTACATGTCCATGCATCACCTGAAACTGCCTGATGTATTGGATTGATGCCTCCGCGGACAAATCTCCATCACATGCCGTATGATGGAGATGCATGGCCCCTGAAATACTCAGCACATGGAAATGGCAGAGAAACACGAATATCTAGTCGATGAAGTTTGTCACGATACAACAGATTGGAAGGTATTACAGAAGAGATACAGTGTATGGTAAAAAAATGACTTGGAGATGGACATTGATTAAAATTTTCTTAATTGGATTAGCCGGTAGCAAAATCATGGTATCTTGTTGGCATTTCTTTGTCTTAATTGGATATTTAATTTAATGCAAGAAAGCCATTTGATCATTGAAAAGAGAAAATTCCCGGTTAATTCTCGGAAGATCCTTCACAAACTACAGCAAATTAAGCGTGCTCGTACAGATGATTACCATATTGATTTTATTTAAAGGGGTGACAAATGGGGTATACAAGTTTGTGAAAAAACAATGGAAGAAGCTGAGAATAAGTGTACCTATGTATTTCAAATAGCGTTCATGAAAGCGAGTCCGAAGACCGGTCGTGCGTTCACCCACCACTCCACGGTCAACCGATAACTGTTTTTGTATGGAACAGTACACTATTCCAGGTCAATAATTAGAGCTATCTGTAACCTAAGCACCATGATACCGGTTCCAGAGAGTTTAGTACCAAAAGAAGTTGAGGAAATCGAGGTCAGCGGCTGATAACCATAGAGCTAAGTACTTATAGTGCGGTAGTCTAGGAGAACGACGGGCATCTAAAAAAACACAATTAAATAACGTATCGAAATCATGATTCAAACCAAATTGTATCTAAATAATACATTTTCATGATATGAATAATTATATATTTTGTGACAAAGCCTGGGTAACAGGCCCAAGTTTGGGTGTTGAATACTGGTACCTGAATAACCACTTTCAACATCGACCGCATATGATTTGAATAAACGACATGGATCTCGTTATTAAACATTATTGGATTCCCAATACTGATGTAATCATTTGCCAGATTAAATCCCAGCTTTACCTGAGAAGGGACATGGTCACAGGAGTGAACATGTTGACAGTGTTTTGACTTCAGCTGCAACTGAATGAAGGTCAACAACTTGTGATGTCGCGGGTCAGACTTTATGGGAAGAAGTTTATTTTTTAACTAACATAAATAACATTTTCCTCAAAAGCTCCATGTTTCATAGCTATTTAATCATTAAATATGGATAACTTCACCGTAATACAGTTGTAGCCATTGCCGGAATGTGGCATAGTTCACGATTGCCTGTTAACGGCTTAAACCCATATACTTGGAGGCGAAGCATTAGTAGCGTGGCAGAAAAAAAAAGTTTTTTGAAGCGCATCCTTTACGGGTAGCCGAAGTTCAGACCCCAGGATGTGTGGCGTACAAACATTCCACGAACAAATTTCTTTGAACGAGGAACTGTGTGAATATGGCGATAATTGCAAGTAAGAGATGAATGGCCTGGAAATAAGACTGTGGGTCTGCCAGTAACTAAATCCTGCTAATATGATACAATCTCTCTAGATAGGGTGTTTTGAAAGTCTTCTTCATTATCCTACTTTTCGTCATTACAGGGAGCTGTGATAGATTCCATTCTCTACCATTGATATTTAAGATACCATCTCCAAATCCCTTGTTGATACTACCATGCTGCCTGATGTCGCACGATGATGCCCATGAAGCAAGCGTCAGATCCGACATTTGGTAGCCAGCCGTCGTCCCTGAAGAAATTCCGCTTCCATAATCTAAGAATTAATTTTTAAGGGAATAGATCACGTTTTTTTGCATGCGCCGATGGAGCTTTAACATGGTGATTTTTTTCAATGTTTCGAAACCAGCCGAATTTTCTGTCGACAATATTCAAACTCCTCAAAATAGAATAAAGGTAAAGCATTGATATTCACCACAACAGAACCTTTAATACGTTTTACTAGTTGCTACAATACGGAATAGGTCTGACCAATGAGTGGGTCTGTCAGATTCAACGGTTGGACGTATTCATTTTCAACCAAACAGTAACTTTATCAATGCCTTGGAGATTAACCCTAAGAATATTTCCCATCTGCCCCTCACCCATTCTTGGACATAGGGTTAACATGGTTCAATTTATCTTCTATACTGCCACTATTAAAAACATGGCGATCTCAATGTTTATTTCATATTTTTCAAGAAGTATATAAAATTCACTTCATATGGTAACTTTTGTGAAATAAGCCAAAGAAGGTTTAAAGAGGAAAACCGGTTCATTTCTTGCTACGTCAACGATACGGGATGAATACACAAATGATTCAATATATCTAAATATAGGTACGCTCATTAACAGCTTGTGTCACTTTCGTTCCTATTGTCCTTGTCCCCCCACTGACTCACGCCGCATATTTCGCGCCTCTTGGCCGTTAGGTGGCGCTCTGCACAGACCAACCGCCAATGACCAATGAATATCACTCTTACGGAAGAGTCTTGGTCCGCTTTGTTTATCACGGCAACCAACATCCGGGCATCCGCCACCTTTTCTCTCAGTGGGTGAGATATCTTTTGGCCAGTCACCATTAAATGTTTACAATAAATGACGACACTAAGCTGCCAAGATTACTCTCTCGGTAACAGTGCTAAAGGAGAGTAGGGATGTAAGTGACACAAGCTGTTTATCAGCGTAAAATATAGGATGCTGAATCCATGCATTATTTCACAGGTTATCTTGACCTGACAAGTTATGTCTGCAAGTTTGCACTGTTATAAATGAAGGTGATCCACTCCTATAATGAATGTGATCTACTCCCTTTATGAACGTTATCTACTCCCTTAATGAACGTGATCAACTCCCTTAAGCCAATATTATGACCAAATTCCAAGTAGACATTAATACGACGGTTTCTCCTCAGAATACGGATTAAACCATTTGATTTTGTGAAATGCAACACGTGTGGAAGATTCAGTGATTGACATTATTGGTTTGATGTAATACGTTCGTGGCTTTGAAATGATCCCAGAAAAACGTATCATTGGACACATCAAATTGCGTACAGTTTACTTCCGATAATACAACAGGCATGTCATATCGTATTTTCAATATATAAATTATTCTATTCGTCTATTGTTGTCTCTCTTTAAACTTTCTTGGAAATACACTGGGATACAGCATACAGGTCAGTGATAATGATTTTATGTAAAGAACATTATTGGGTATGCTGTCATAATTGAAACTGTTGACCACTTATCTCTTCCAGGAAACCATAACCCATATATATATTTTTTTTAACATTGACACGGAAATACTTTTGTGGACGACGGCTGCATATTGAATGTCGGATCGGACGTCCATCCTGTTATAGCTGCCTTGCTTTACATGACGATTTCCCTATTTCCCAGCAGCTGTTTCATCACGCCATTCAAGATCTCCACATGAAGACCTACAAAAAGGGGGGTCAGTTGTGATGTTTTTAGAAATATGTATTTAATATATTTGTCTGTGGAGTCACATGTTTTCTTGTCAGTACGTCGACATCTTTTCCACCAACCTTGTTGTGCTGCGTTTAATCAAGATAGACTGAGATCATCTGGAATACCCACTGTATATTCCCTTTCTTTAAACTTCGCGCGCTTTGGGCCACAGTTTCGCTTTCAACGTTGTGCAAAGAAATCTAAATCTTTGTTGTCTAATATTAAGTTAAGTTATTACAGAAGAATAACAGGATGATGATAATCCCAAACTCTTCTGTCCAGAGTTTACCGAAAACCTTGTTTGATGCGACCAAAGATATCGAGAGAACCTAAAGGGTTCTCATCATCAAACTGCGACAATATTTCACAGATGTGGAGAATTATTTACGTATGTATGAGCCACTAAAGGCGATACATCGATTTGATTTATTCTTATATTCTTTAGAGAAGCCACAGCTGGTCCTACCAATATCAGCATCCGCCAATAGGTCAGTCTGATCCTATGAAATCAACTACTTCACTGGCGTGTTTAAAGAAGATTATTGGCCGTTAAATGATGATTTAGTTAGGTGACAGGACATTAGAGCAGATTTGATGTGAGCAGCGGGCAATTTTTTGCGAAACGAATTGACGATATTGCTGGTAGTGGAGAAAAATGGTTAAAGAACTCATCCAATCGATGATACCTCAACCCTACCAAGCATGGGGGCCATTATGCCCGAAGTAAACTTCCTATCCTATTTCCGGAACGGCAAATACTTGAGAGCTAATTAACACATTGCGAATTGTCAAATTTAAAATGGCGATCATGCGGGGTATCAGAAAAGTGATGTTTTCGTCATTTATATTCCGTCTCTGCTTTCTCTGCGAGGAAAGGTGGGCAAAGGCTAATTTATTTCATATCAGACTATTACTTGCGAGGAAATGAGATGAATAAAAAATAAAAAATTTGAACAAAATGTCTTTTTTGAAAATGATGTCACTGTGACGTCATCACAGAGGCCATCTCGTTTTTTTTAAACATTTTCTGATAGAGTTTGACCCAAGGGTATGGTGGGGTAAGCTTCAGCTCCTTAGCTCAAGGGAAAGAAAAATATTTAGCGGGAGGGGGAGGGGGGCAAATGGCACCTCCAGGCCTGAAAAGGTCTCAAAGAACCCAGGCAAGATAGAGTTAAGATATTCCGAATGGCACACGCTAACTTTTAATTGGCATTGTGCAGTTATAGGAGCCAATGATATTAGCTACCATGAAATAACAAAAATACTCATCAAATTTACAGTGAAATTACACCAGCATTAATATTGCAGAATGGTCACTGGCCTATGCACTCGGAACTGTATACTGCAAATTTGAGGGAGATATACTTATATCCTAGGCAAAAAGTTGAAAATTTATAATTATCCCATTAGGAATTTGATTTAATATCGGATTATTGTTATGATAATTATACCTTGCAGCAACACATATACTACTGTTGTAAGGGAATCGAACCCGTAAACCATAGAGCCAGACA
Organism: Hanleya hanleyi; assembly: GCA_036873755.1. Lineage (NCBI taxonomy): Eukaryota > Metazoa > Mollusca > Polyplacophora > Lepidopleurida > Hanleyidae > Hanleya > Hanleya hanleyi. The sequence goes on from JAVTVY010014013.1 coordinate 28,339, forward strand.
TCTAATTCTCTATAGGAAGATATAAGTGACCGAGTGATCTGGCATGGCGGAATTCACTACTTCCGTTCAGATACCTGACTGAGTGTCGTGGGTTCGATGCCTGCATGGAGAACACCCATAACGCCTTTGTTTGTGGATTTTCTTTTTTAAATAGTAGCGATGGTTATTATAAATACTGTGTTAGTCAAATTAGTTGGATCTCAAAAGATAAGACGTGTATAGGATAATACCATATTGGCTATAACAGATCGCATTTCATCCATATTTCCAGGAAGTCTTATTTTCCTACCCAAACGGAACTACTCTATTAATATCGAAGGAATTTTGATTTTAAGTTTATTGGTCGGAAGTGAACAGATTGTTCGATTTAGTGCCATGAGAGGGTCATGTCAAAGACTCGCACTCGTCTGACCAACTGAGGGAAACCGCCCCGAAGGCCAATATCGAAAAATGCAGAAAAATCGTCATCAATGTGGAACCAGGCCGTTCATTTTGCTCATAGCTTACATCGCTTTAGGTTCCTTCTTAGAGAATCGATGGCGACATGTGCCAGTGGTTAACAGATCAATACCAAATGCTGTATATCGGAAAGTGCAAAGTATCCTTCGGTTAGATCACAACTTACTGTCATGCTTGTCATATCGAAGGTTACATAGATTTAGCAAAAGACAGCGATAACTGATGGTTTTGTTTTGCTAGGATAAACCACATTTTTTTTAAAGTGTTTATTGCAGGCAGACATTTCTCACATGGAACCATCAGCTTTTTGCAAAATCAACATACAACTAGCAAAAGACCAAATTCAAACTGAAATATTAGAGGAGGTAGATGCGAGTAATTCACCCAGACATATTAGCAATGAGTGTTTTCATTACCTCTTGGGCCAGTGGGCTGAAAGTTATCACATTATATATTTGAGTCACGCACTATTGACATTGTAAGAAATATATAATATCCGCTAGAATGGCGTCACAGTGAAGTCATCTTCCAGACAGCTATTTTCGGGCTAATTTTCGACCCATTTATTTTATTTTATTTTTCAATTTTCTTCCCAAACAAATTATGAATAAAATATCCTAAAATTTATTTTACCGAACTGAGATAATTTTGTGATTTTTAGAGAAAGCCTAATGTGAAAAATGGGCAGAAAAATCCGAAAATTTTACCAGTATTATACAACTAGTCTCAAAATAACCCCAATGAGGTCCTCGGAAAAGTCATAAAGTTTCAGCTCTATCGTCTTCTTCTTTTCGGAGAGAAGGTGGAAAGGCTTGGCAGGGTGCATTGGCCTTCCCCACGGAGGTAAGAAAGCGATGACCCTTTAGGTTCAAAGTGTTCACATGAGATCACTGCATACGTCATAATTGTCACCGTTGGGGTTGATTTAGTGGAGATGGCGGCTATCTTTGAAAATGGTAGTCATATAGAATGATCCCAGTACCATGGAGTATAGTTGTGCGAAGTTTCATATTTGTATCAAAAAATGCACAATCGTTTCATCTCTCTGCTGGGATTTCTGAAGTAGGCTATACCCAAATCTGAGATCATTCCGAAGCCGCGAAATCCAAAAATGTCAACGTCGGTGATGGCGTCTTCGCTGACTTGATTTGTGTGTAGTACATGTAGAATGCCACGGTTACACCCATCCCTGAATTTAGATCCCTATTGAATCAAGGCAATGATCGTCCGACATATGTGTTTTTCGTTTTGAGTGAATAGGATTGGTCTAAATGGCCTTAAAGGAAAATACAAGCGTCTAGTCAGTCATTCAATATTCAGCCATTGTCCATTAAAGAAATTCCGCGTCAATAATTCAAAGATCTAATTCATATAACAGCATTATGACCGAATTCAAAGAAACACAGTCATAGTATACAAAAGCATAGGCTATCAGAGGCGGAAAAAGAGGCTTAGTACTGAAAACATGAAGTTCAAATGAGAAAACAAAGAGATATAAAGAAGAAAAACCAATATATTTAGTTACAAAAGCAATTAAAAAAGGAAATAAACTAACGGTCAACACACTTCATAAGAGGAGAAAATTGACCTTTACGATGATCAGTTTGATGGGAATACTTGTACGGTACGAGACTGAGTTACTGAATTCAAAGTATATCCTCGTAGGAATAGGGCTTTCTGCACTTAGGAAATAGGTTTGCAAAACACATTCGGTGGATAGATTTCTGAGGCCAAAAAATTATTACTTGATAAAGTATGCAATTTCTTGCTGCAAAGGCATTAGTCCATGGACCAGAGTCGAAACTGGTACCACCTGAGGTGGCAAATTCTAGTAATGTTTCTTGGAGAGGTATATGTCTGTAGATGTTATCCATATGTGATAACCGTTGCAGGTCGGTAGTTTAAGGGTAGCATACCACGCCTTTTCAACCCTACCGCTCTCCCTGTTCTAAATCCAAAGCTGAGGGTTGGGGTATGGTCCCTACGATATTTTTCTTCTGCTTCCCTCTAGAGATCTAAAATTTCGCACACTTTGGACATAGCGGCTCTTCTATTGAAACAAGCACACATCATGTCACATAATCATTTGGTGACGTCACAATGACGTAATAACCCAGTGAGCAATTTATTGTCTCTTTTATGTCCATATTAAAATTGATTTTTTTTTCAAATTCTGGTGTTACCACTTGGCAAGGCAGATTCGATTCATGTCATTGAAGAGGTATTTTTATGTATGAGTAGTTATAGCACACTTTCGGAACCCTACCCCGCTCCCATTCTGAACCCAAATATGGGGGAGGGGCGGATTATGGTTCCTCGAATATTTTTATCACTCTTGCTGCTAGAGGGCTGAAATATTCCGCACATTTAGGTCCTTGTTTATAGAAATCAGTAAACATAAATTAACAAAATTCCTTGATGACGTCACTATGACGTCATAAAACGGAAAATCGGTTTTTGCCCGCCTTTTAGTCTATTTTCAATACATACTTCCTATTTAGTTAGAACCATTTGAGGTAGCAGATTCCATCAATGTTTCCTAAAGTGGTATTTTTATGTAGTTGCTACTCATAGGTTATAACCTTTGAAGATCAGTAGCTTAAGGGTAATTATAACTCATTTTATGAAACCTGACCTTTATTATTATTCATACTCTAAGCCAAATGGGGGGGGGCCAATCAGATATTTTCTTTAAGCCTATGTCTAAAGAGCTAAACGATTATACCCTATACATTTTAGTCTATGCTATTATAATATACTAACTAAAATGATAAAACGTTTAATTACATCATCGTATCTAGCCAGAGTAACACAAATATACATGTATTTTATCTCTTTCATTATAAGTATGTGTGAGCTGGAGGGGTTATTCATCATTTGAGGGTGAATGAAGACCGTATTAAAATGATAATATATCATCGATTAAATAATAGTAGCTCCTTCGATGCACAAACATGGCAAACGATGGGAGAGCGAGGCAAATTTAGCTCATGGTAGTGTTGTGCAAAAAATGGTCTGTCGATCTAGTTTTACTATTTTGTGTTGACAATTTTTACTCGGCATGGAGAACTCGGCATGCCCAAATGCATATGGGAACTTGGTAATATCTCGCCCAGCGTGAGATCTTGAATGGGTGATAAGAGCGGAACCAGAATCTTGATGGCAGGAGTAGAATATCGAATATTTTGCAGGAGTAGAGTGCTAACATCAGCGTGGGCGATTGAGAAAGCACAGGCGATATTCGGGTCAAATTTTCAACGTAGATAAACCCAGGTTACTTTACCAACGCGTTTTGGTGTGGTATTAAATAGGATACAGCCAGTGGATGGAAGAGACAAAGGAACAGTATAAGATTTAACCACCAAAGCCGCAAAGAATTCAAACGGGAAACCATTCTGTTCAAATCAATAAAATGCGTCTGATCGGTTTTGTCAGGAGGAAATCGTTTCTAACCATAATTGCATGGTATGTGATGTAAAATGGATACCGATATCAAACTATTGAGCCAATCCGGAATCGGCAATTTTCAACAGTAACGAGGAGGCTGTATGGAGATTTTAGTATGCGATCAATATGAACGTTCAACCAGATTTTACATGAAACGAACATCATGATGCCTTTAATTTCAGCTTCATTCGAAACGGTTGTCAATTTTCCTTGCATAAAATACTACCTTGCTATGCCTGTGCAGAAGTTTGTGTTATTAGAATCTTGTGAATAAGACCTTTCGATCACTGATGCAGAAATTCCATAAGTGTCATAGATGATTGCGTCACCATCACAAATCTCTAGAACAGGTCATGACTGTATGCAGGAAAATGTGTAATTATGGCAGGTTGTTGTGATGATCCTGATGTAGGAACAATTCGTTATTTATATAATGGTGTATGGTTATCTGAAGAGCTAAACCTGTCACAGACTCGATTTCAAAGGATTTAGCTCTATTCAACTTCTGAACAATATTTCCAAACTGCCTGGTCATCCATGTGAATAATTTTAAGGCAAATCATTTCATCATAATTGCATATGGGCAGTTAGTTTGAGGATAAATGAAATAATTTCTGAACATTGTTATGGAACTATCCGTCTCTGCAGCTGACGATGTAGGTATACTCTCTGTATCAACGCTGCCAATTTTCATGTTCCACTAGAGATGTTAGCAGGATATATGATACTTCCTTCCAGCAACCATCCCAGTCGAGTATGGTCACAGCCTGTTTCATGTTTGCAGCATTTCACTATCAAGTATCGGCATCAACCCGATTGATGACGAAGCCTATGATGACGTTATCACGTTTGCATGGTTCCATTAACATTCGTTTTCATACCGACAGAAGTTATACATCCAAGTGCGAATCATCATCGCGAATACCATGGTGCACCTTAACACTCATGAGATGTGTTGACATTCATTTAAACAGCTAATTATGGAGTGGTGTTGTGGCGCTTCTGTTTGACTGAGATCCCGAAAGGCGCAAGTGGTATTCTGACCTCAGCGCCGGACACTTGTGACCTTTAATCAAAGCAAAGCCAATCACTTGATTATCTGACAGAGTAGGCGACGTCATCAATGAATTATTTACGTTCGGCAAAGCCGTTTGCCAGGGCTCCCAACAGTAAGAGAGAAAGGGGAGGGAATGGCATGGGAGCGGGAGTGAAATCCCCAAGGAATCATCTCATTGGTTTCCTGGATATCTTGCCACCATCAGATTCCTCAGTAGGTGTATCATGTGTGTTTTTAGACGATGTTAATAATCTAACACGTTATTGATGGTATTGGATTCTCTGCATTTCTATCTTTTGCAACCTCTGAAAGAGGTCATTGGGCATGCATTTATGCAGCTCCCAGCAGGCATCAGCTTCCACGGTATAGTGCCCAGACGCAATAGTGGCATCACTATCTCCTGAAAAGCTCTAAAAGGGCAATGTTTATGCATTTTAAGAAGAAAACATCGCATTTCGAATACATATATCTGAGATACATGATCATCTCTAACTATCAAACAAATTTGCAGTTGGCACCACCCACTGGATTACCCGTTCAACATGTTTGCATGACTAAAGCATAAAATTTGCTGGGATACCACGTTAACCAACCTGTATTAGCACACAATCGGTGCCCAAGATGGCAAGAAAGGATAATGTCTTAAAAACGATGCAAATTCTAAGACGGTCAACATTAGCTCATCATAAAGCGTGACAATATGGTGTAACATTTGTAAGTTAAGAAGGTATTTGTACTCGTCAAAGTTAATTGCAATTATAACAAAATGGCAGACATCTAGAGTCTGGTCGCCGAATATGATAGATTAAGCGGAAAATTCTATTTTGTCAGATTCATACCAATAATGGCAGAAGAACAAAATTTGGTGAGAAGATACGGATAGGAAGGACGATTGGTAGTCAAGATGAGAATCAATGGAAATATCACAATTTCTCGGAATATTTCCTTAATTGTCCTTCTCTACATCTTCCGTACGGCCACTGTTTGGCCGCTACGCTCTTCAAAGAAACATAACAGGATTTACCACTTCATTTGGTCCAAGTAAAAATGACAAAATAAAATAACCCTAAAATTATCTTCATTATTATTCGTTCAAGGTGACGTCATCATGAACCGAATCTGTTACCGAAAGATTTACCAGAAAATAAAAAAAAAAACATATTGAAAGTAACTAAAAATTTTTAAATAAATTATTGTCCACGTTATGGCATCATAAAATGATCATTTCAAACCCCTTTAACTTGTTTCGATAGGCGAATAACTCATATGCAGGGAGAGAAAGTTATAGCTCTCTAGCAGCAGAAATAACTAAAATGTCCAAGAAATCATACCCACCCCCAGATTGGCTTTCAGAATGTGATGGGGTGATGGTTCAGAAAGTGTACCATAACTACCACTACGCTACTGATCTGCATGTGTTTTCACATATAGGCAAAATCTGCATACAAATACCTCTTCACAGAATAGTTACCAAAGTTGATACGTCATATGGTGCCAGCAGAAATTGTCACTCAGACTGGTAAATTAATAGTGTCTACCACTGATCAGCAGGGGTCGAATTATTAATTATCAAAAAGTATGAAAAAGTTCAAAAAGAATACCAAATACCACGATTTATTTTTTTCAAGATTCCCCAAGTTTTCATTATAACAGGCCATACGAAAAGAAGTTTCCGGTTGCAAAAAGCAGCGACAGGATTCTATAGACGAGAGTGTACGAATATGACCGAGAGCAAATAAAACTGGTTACTCATGCACACGATCTAAGAAACTGGAGAATTTGTAGAAAATTGTGGTCACTCGTTCACACGGATATGTGAAAACTGGACAAGGGAAACTTGGTCGTGTGTACCAGGGCTAAAACTGAGATTGGGAAATCTTCAGGAAAAGGGAGATTACCCTTCATCATTACATCACAGGGCCCCCGTGTGGATTACCCCAACATGGTCATCTTACGACACGGCTATTGCAACTTTCACAGGCTTGATGAACAAATATACTTTGTGTTTGATAAAACTTCAACTTATCACAAGGAACAGATAATTTTGTTTTCTGCAGGCCCGGGACAGTGGTCGCCCCATTATTTCGACCCCTGGTCAGATGACTTTGCCTTGGTCAGATAATATCATTCTTCAGTAAGTTAAACAAAGCTCCTCGTTTTGGAAGAATGTCTTTTTTCTTCTTCTTTCGACAGCATACAGTCTCAATAATGAGGGTAAACTTTCTTACAGGCTAAACTTACAGTACATCCTCGAAATACGGCGTATCACGTTGGGCACACCGGTTCTCGTCAGATCACCAAAGTTGAACAACATTGAGCGCAGTCAATACTTGGATGGGTTTCTGGGTGCTGTACTGGTGTCCAGGATAATAGGAACTGTGATCAATCTCGTGTTCTGCCAAGTGTGGGCACCGTCCTGATATGACCGAATAAAATGTTGAAAACGAGGTTAAATCCTACTCACTCATTCAGTACTGACTTCCTTTTGTACTCGCTGATCTAAACGATTTCTTAATAAATATTGCTACATGTATAACTATATCTCCTTCTCAAGAGCAATCTTTCAATACAAATATGATAGAATAAGTTATTATTTTATCATACCTTTAACATTAGATGTATGTAGCTAAAAATATAGAAATAACTCATATACATGTAGGCCCGATCAGTGGCATAGGATTTAAACAACTCATTCAAGAATTACAAAAACGAAACGGTTGAGCAACTGTCATTTCATTGCAGAATCAAGAGCAACTAGGCAATTCTTCAGGTTATTTGATGCCCGTCCATGTGTTACAACATGTGGCACTTTTTTGCGCCAACGAGAAATAATACGGTATGCCAGGGCACGGTGATTTGAATACCGCTATCTCCAGATATTACCATTTATTTCCGTTCAATTACATGCACTGCTTAAAATCAGATCTACAACAAACGCTCCCGATCTCTATTTGTTGATCATGTAGAATCGAGACCAACAACCCCGATGTCCGTGTTCTGAGTCATGGCTAATCACAGAGCTTCTCCTCGATTGATGGATTTATGTTTGAAAATATCAAGGTCAGGCCACAACTGTGTGGGCCACAACAGGTTGACCTCGAGATTCAACAGAGAAATGTCAGCTGGAATTGATTGAAATATCTAAATTATATTTATGTTAAGCTAATATCATCACAGTTTCTAGAGAACAAAATATTAATTTGCTGAAACAAGTTAAACTATTTGAGAGCGCTTGATCTGCACGGAAACCCTGGTCTCGGTCCCCGATTTTAAATAAGCACGGAAAACTGGGTCTCAATCCCCGATCTCAAATCAGCTCGGTCCCCGATCTTACATCAGCCACATGGAAGATGAGACAATATACAGATATCGCATGCTGTGAGATGTGATATCACGATTTGTCAGCTCGAGAAGGTGATGTTCAACGAGTGCGGAGCACGAGTTGAACATCACCTTCGAGAGCTGACAAATCGTGATATCACACCTCAAAGCATGCAATATCTGTTTTATTATACCGAAAAAGCCATAAACAATACAAATAGACCTACAGTGTAAAGAGAAAAACCAAGGCAGCGAAAACCTAACGTAAAACGCTTTCTGTCTGTAAACGCCATCGTGATTACAGCGGAATGACAGCACAACATACGACAATGCTACGAAAGAGTCTGTTTACGGGCGATAACTGCGCGAGACCGTGTGACATTGCCTCTGCCGTGTGACGTCGGCGCGTGATCGTGTGATATCGGCGCGAGATCGTGGGACATCACATTGACGAGCTGTTTTTTCCATAAGACATCGAGAATTGCGAAATATCACGTGGTGGTGTCTCAACCAATTAAAATAAACGAATACACAGTGAGGTATAATAATTATGCTGATTAAATGATAACACAGATTATTAAATATTGATGACAGGTAATATACAATGTGCTTAATCACAAACAAACTCAAAGATTGGAAATATGATTAAAAAGAAGGAAGGTTTGATTTGGTTTTACTTGAGCACTCCATCCTGGTATTTCATTTTGATGTGTAGGGAACATTCGTGATTTTGAATTGCCCCACAAAACAAGACTATTTATCAATGGCATTGTTTGTGTAAGTGTGATGATAACTGGAAATTTATATGAGCGTGGGGACTATGTCTCACATAAACTAGCTACGAGCAAAAAGGACGTCTAATTTGCCAGGTAAAATAAAATTGTACTTTAAAACTTTGGAAAATGGGCAAAAAGAGTTACGAAACCGCACCAATGTGATATAATGAGCTCGCATTATCACCTGTTCGAAATTCCCAAGATGTCAGGTTGAGAAAACTATTTCTTGATTATACCAATCTGCCATAGGCCCATCCCATATGCCTATAATTACTGAACGATAACTTCTTATAAGTACTAAAATCTTTCAAAATAATCATCAATTATTGTCTGCTCCGAGGAGACTGTCTCCATGTAGTGCCCTCTGGGGGAAATGAGGATTCAATTCAATTAGAGATTTCTTAAATAATGTGGGATTTAAAATCGGTCCCATAAAATTAGACTTCAGGGGAGTCGGCGTCTCCACGTGGAAGCGATCGCCCACGATTCATCGACTAACCTGGATAGTGGAAGATGAACCGAGATAGTTTATCAACGAATAAACAGGGTCAACATGAGACAAACAACAGCCAAATTACGTAACAAGTATTGGAACTTCGAACTTATCAACCCAAACAGGCCTTGTAGGATCACACTTTCTGCCCAATTTTCGAAACGCCAAACAAATGTTTTCAGCCTATTTGCATAACCCCCCAGCAGAGGATCATGGGTAAATTCAAAATGGCGGTCATGTGGACTACCAGAAAAACGATGCTTTCGTTATTTTCTTCAGAATTCCTGCTTGTTTGCCTGGAAAAGTGAGTATTAGCTATTTTATTCCACAGCAGACTATTATTTACTAATTTATCATGCAGTTTTTTGTGGAGAAAACATTCGAAACATCTGACCGAGAAATCTACCGAAAAAGCCTTTTTTAATGAGGTCACCTTTTGTCATCCAAGCGGCCATCTTGGATGTCTTGCCGGCATCATTGAAAACTGTTGACCGCTTCTCTCTTGCAGGAAGCAATCCTATGTTTATGTATACTATGATTGTCTTTTTGAATTTGGTGCTAATACTGTTATATGGAATATGGAATAGGTCTTTGGATTATGGACGCGGATATTCTCTAATGGACGACGGCTGAATTATGAATGACGGATCAGACGCTTGTAATTTGACATTTTCCGGTAGAGCTTGACCTTAGGGTGTGGTAAGTTTCAGCCCCCCAGCTCAAGAGGTAAGGACAATATTTAGTGGCCTCCAGACCTGGTCAGGCCCAAATCGACAAGGCCAAATAGGGTTGAAAAAGGAGCAGGAGAGTCCTTCACACGCAACTATCAACCCCCCCCCCCCCGCACACACGCTTCGAATCAGTGTTTACTCCAGTCATTTCGCACTTTGTCATCAACTCTATTACCCGCCGACTGTACGAAACGCCAACATTTCGAGAAGAAAGTTAATGAGAATATGCGATTCAGAGAAGTATGAGAAAACGATGAAAAGTATCCGTAAACTCACCATTTCGGGACGCGCTTATTTCCTTCCCCCCCCCTCCCCCGACGTACCCCCGCCCACCGCACCGACAATGACGAAAAACGAACTATTTGTTCCCCTTCTCCTACGACTCCTTTGTCATAGAGAATGTTGAATTCTTCAGCTTGTATCGAAACTGCAGTATTGGGCTTGTTCCCTCTTCCGTCGTTCTTCAAGACCTTTCTTTATGCCACCAATACCTGGCGAAAGTGCTCAAATTCAACGGCAGTTTTGATCCTCAATCCGTAATGTTTGTCACTTGAATATCTGCGAATATTGTTTACGTAACATCATAGTATATCTGGCTTGTATTCCCCTCCACCCACTTCCCGCACACTAAGCAGAAATTTTGCTAATATCTGGACAAGTTTACGAGGGGGTTGTTTTCAGGGGAAATGTCTTCCGTCTCCACACTTCGCAGATATGTCGTGATGAGTTTGATTTTAGATCTGGTCTTGCTCGCTGTATTTTTTTTTCTGCCTGAATTATATTGCTGGTATCTTAATCGATTACCGGTAGAAATCTTGTGTTGTCAGTCGTGTGAATTTCCTCCAACTTCAAAATTCTATCAACGAGACCCTGAAACTGGTTCCGCGAAGCTGTTCACTGTGTGCGTTGCTATAAGCTACCAATGCACTCGTTGACAAGTGCAGGACCAACATGGAACAACCCGGCCAATATAGCCACGCCAATATGACCGAACGTTCTGCCATCACATAAGGCCGGCCAATATAGCCGTATAGGACCAGTAACACACTGTCAGTTGATAAATATACATATTGCACGTTAATATTCCATCATAGCTCTCTAGATTTGTATCTAATACCGCTTATGCCGGTGCTAGGGGCCGTGTGGTCATATCATCCAAGTTGCCACATGAACAGGTACAATAAAAGTGTACCTGAGATACAACACATATCACGAATCGTTAGATTCTTGGTATGTGCTTTAGAATAGGTTAACCGGAAGACTATTCTGTGAAGTCATGTGACGCAGTCAGTATGTCGGCACCTCTTCCCACTTCCCTTATATGTGTTGTAATTTCCTCCAGAATGGGGTACGGCGTATCACGTTGGGCGCACAGGTTCTCGTCAGACCACCGAAGTCAACACTGCTGAGCTCGGCCAATACTTAGGTGGGCGACTGGATGCTGTGCTGGCCGGGCTGTTCAGAGTCCAGGATAATAAGAACTGTGGACACTCTCGTGTTCTGGCTCATGTAGGCACTGTCGTGATATTACTGAAAAAGGCTGAAAACGACGTTAAATCCCACTCACTCACTCCTCCAGAATGACTTCTGTGATATTAAAAGCTTCCACTGGTTTGCTAAACATACACTTCAGTTTCTCATCGGTACTAGTTATTTCGTGATTAGTACATGTAGGTCTTTCGTTGATTGCACAATTGCAGCACATTATAAAGAACATGTGCATGGTTTCTCATCTGTATGAATTGTTTCGGGACTGTTTTCATTCGTTGTGAGTTCAAGTATCTCCGAATTCTTCTTTTATTATTCCTTTCAATTATCTACACTACAGACGTAACATCATCATTTTAGTTCGTGTGGTTTTGTAATTTCACATTCACTTGGGTTCAGTTCATTTGGGTAATTCAGTTGGAATAGTTTTGTTGAATCGTTTGATTGGGTTAGCCTGTTTTAGTAAATAGTCTGGGAGCCAGGATCGAGTTCAATTTGCCCGGACTTTGTCGTGTATTAGTGAATATTGTTTTCCTATTGTTGTCATTTGCAACTCAGATTCGTTTTAAAATACAAACTGAACAAACTATACAATGCCAAACATGATGGGTGAGTCGGACGTAGGCAATAGTTTCAGCATATCTTCTTAATGAATAGTTCGTCTGTATCTGTTTTATTATATATCTCTTAAGAACAACTGCTTCAGGAATTGTAGATGAGTTTCCAATGAAAAACACGTAGTTCCCTATTATTTAGCGATTTTGTGTCAAACGAGTATGCATGAGGATTGCAAGAACTACAGAAGGAGTGCAACAATAACATCAGGTAACTTTAATATCATTGCATATTTACTTGCCGCGTACAGTATCATTGCTAAATTCAAAATGGCGGCCTTGGCCATCGTTTCATGTTGATTATTCAGCTTGCTTAAGTAACCTTTCTACTGGAACTTCATCTATAAATTACGAAACGATATCTCATCCTATTAAAAATCCACACTCTTCAAGTAAATATTCACAGATCAAAGCAAGCTGACCCAAGATGATGAGTTTTGATGTGAAACTGGATTTTTATGATTGTGCACCCACGAGCTTTAGATAAATACCTCGAATAATAAAGAGATTCTTTCATTGTTCCTGTCATATTCTATTTATCTCTGACTATTGGTGCACGATTTTCATATTCCAAAACGATTGCTTTCAGCTGCTTTCAGTCTTGATTGTGACAAGTAGATTCACCATTATGATTGGCATCTGATAACAGTCTACAGAAGGTAAGTCATTTGACCTTAACGTGGTTGTCAGTTCAATTAGGGTTGCAAGCCAGAGGCGTGCAAACCTCTTATTATTGGTATTGTTCTTCCGCCGGATTTTGTCCGGCAATTTCCTTGGCCGTCGTTTAGCCGATGAAGTCGAAACTTCACATAGGTATTGGGGAATGTGAGATCTGATGCATATCAAAAGAAGAAGCCGTTTGGTCAGATGGTTTGGCGGCCATCTTGGATTCACCCTAAAACGTTTCAAGATCTTCCCCTCTGGAACCACTGGACCGATTGCTTCGAAACTTGGCACACATGTTCGGCGCTCCCAAAATACGATTTGAAAAGTTGTTTCGTAAATTAAAATGGCCGCCATTGACCAATCAAAATTGTCGAACTTCCAAATACCGGATTTGGGCGGGGAACATATATGCATTGCGTTATGGCGATCACGAATATGCACAAATTGTGTTCCTTTGTCATATGGTTTGGCCGCCATCTTGAATTTTGTCAGATATTGAACACATCTTGTAGAGGCTATAACCCTGGAACTGTAGGAGGTACAGCCTTACAGTTTGTTGCATTATATTGTCCAGGAGCAGCTCTTTCGGAATATGTCATTTCAACGTATCTTCAATAGTTTTCTCGCAATTGTCAGATGAACACCCCCCAAATTTGTGAATTGACGGATTGTATATGTTTGATCTAAAACGAAGCGAATGACGTTTCGCCAAATAGGGTAGCTTCCTGGTCTAAAATTAATGCTGTTGGTTCACTCGTCGCTATATTTAATATTGAAGCCGATGATGGAAACCGACTCCATTTTCCAAGTGTCAATACTAACCTTCTGTACTCAATTACCGTGTACCATCCGCTGACTGTGCATGGGTGTAACCAATCTTTCTTATCTTTTTCAAAACTCAGCTGATTGGGTGCTCAGTATCGAGCAGTGAACGTGATGAAATTTTAGCGCATAACTCGATTATTTCCTAAAAAGTATAGATGATGGGAATTATGCTTCTAGTGTGATGTTTTTCTTCTTGAAATCAGCGAATCCGGTTACTCTGTGGGAGTGTCTTGGGGGGGGGGGGCAAGTCTGATACTATACAACGGACTGGATCAGGCCAAGCTAAACGGGAGAGAGAGCTATATAGATGTGTATTTGAGTTCAATAAAACGCGCCACATCAGGCAATAACCGTACGTCTGGCCTTAAACGTATAATACTGGACCTTTTCCACGAATTATAGTAGACATATGTTCAAAATAAACGAGGAAAACGGTCTACAGCATTATGTGTTGCACTGAGATATTGATGCTCGTGTTTTCGAATGAATACATGTATTGGAGGAGCAGTTGCTTTGGGGCTAGTTTTTCTTCTCGAAATCAGCGAAAGGCGGTTACGCTGGGGAGGGGGAGTCAAGTCTGATATTATGCGACTGACCGGCTCAGGCCAAGCTAAAACGATAGAAGAGAGCTAGATGTGTATTTGAGTTCGGCAAAACGCGCCACATTAAGCGAGAAGCGTACGTCTGGCATCAGACGTGTAATCCCGAAACTTCTGCACGAAGTGTAGTAGAAATATGTTGAAAATAATTCAGGACAAAAATTTACGGTATGATGTATTGTATAGAGATTTTGATGTTCGCGTTTTTGAATAAATACAGATATTCAAGGAGCAGTTACTTTGCGGCTATTACTGCTGTTTAGAGCGGATTTTCAACTACGATAATTGGTTAACTCCAAAATTACAAGCGTCTGGTCCGTCAGTCATAATTCAGCCGTGGTCAATTAAAGAATATCCGCGTCCATTATCCAATGGCCTGTATAGCTCGATTGAGGTATAGTATGGGAGCCAAGTTGAAAAATGCCATATTTAAAAAATTTGTTCACCCCACCGGGAAAATAATTTTCAGCTATACCATTACTTTCTAAGACCATTAGGCGTATCTACCAGGTTGGATGCAGAGTTCCAAAGTGGTGCAGATTTTTTGTTATTGCTGCCGAAATGACACCCTACAGCTATTCGTTTTGTTCCACAGAAAAAGGGGGTAGCTGAATTCTAACAAGCGAATCGGTCCTATTTATAACCCAATCTGTCTGAGCTATAGTAAATGTTGAGGTTTGTTCTCAACCTGTATGACTGAAAGGGGAGAACAGGTCAGGAACAATAGATCAAGTTGGCCATATAGATATAGTAGCCCAAGTCGGATACATCTTTCCCTAGTGAGCTATTCACCTGTAGTTCAACTGGGTTATATTTGCATACAATTTGTGTGTGATTTCCGAGCATAGTGACTGTCAAAGGTTGGTAATTTATAAGTACAGTGTATATTGAACAGGCAGCACTTCAAATCAGATATTGGTTCCCTCTGTATAGCTGAGCCCTTTCATCGACAATTCATGGTAAAGCATGAGTATGTCACTGTTGTTATGTTCTTGAAATTAAATGCTTGACATATCCTCACATTTACGAATTTCCGGTACAGCAAAAATCTTTTGGGATCAAAATAACCCTCATTTAACATCTTGTTAAACATTGTTGTGATTATTATTTTTGCTACATCATTTTCCTCGGCAATTGCAGAATGACATTGCTAATTGTGAGGACTGGATTAACCCTATCTGGCCTGGGCTTTTCGGGACCTGTTTAGGCATGTGGGGGCCAAAATGACCCTCCTAATTATTTTTCTTACCCCTTGAACTAGGGGGCCGAAACTTACCAAGCTATACCCTTGGGTTAAGCTCTACCAGAAATTGTAAAACATATCCAAGATAGACGCTTTGTTGACGTCACAGTGACGTCATTTAAAAAACGGCATTTTTGGTCTATTTTTCGGTCAGATTTTTCGAAAAAAAAATTATGCAATTTCTCCGCGAAAACTACATGATAATTTAGTAAATGTTAATGTGAAATAAAATAGGTTTGACCCACTTTTCATCGCGGAAACGCAGAAATTTTGAAGAACAATGACGAAAACATCACTTCATCAATATGCCCATCTCCCCCGGGGGCCATTTTGCCCTCAGGCCTGATAGGGTTAATATGATGTTCCATTACAAGCGTCTAGTCCGTCAATCTTTATTCAACCGTCGTCCATTAAAGAAAATCCGCGTCCTTACTCCAGAAACCATGATATAAAATGATACCATACCATGATAAAAGTTAATGCATGCCATTTTGCTCAACAAATATAAACGCATACTCAGCTACGAAAATGGTATAAAAGAAAACTTGATTCATTGATGTATTCAAAAAGACTGTCTTCAAAAAGACTCCGGTAGCTTCCATACATTCATCATCAATATTTTCACCTCTTTATCTTCCCAATATACATGCCATACAAGCAGCTTCATTACTTTTTCTCAATTTCAAGTAACCCATGCGTTTATCATATAGTGACATATGCACAATTTTATTCCTGTACGTTGTTCCATACATATTCCATACAAGTGGACTTGGTATTTTAGTACACCCCATACATATTCCATACATTGTACTTTCAATTTTGTTATTCGTACATTGTAATTCAATGCCCCACCATTTTGCATATATTTCCCACACCTCTGCCATACAGTCTTGAAAATTCGAAGTTTTTCCCAAAATGTGCCAAACATCTGACATTATCCTTTCACCGTTGTCCATACAGTTTCCATACACCCCATACAACCGTCATACATTCACCATAAATTAACCATACATTTTATTTCGATAAGGGATGTTCGTATATACAATGAATGAGTTTTATTTGATGTTAATGTTGCTATACGAATTAGGTCTTTAAACTTACTATGGACGTGAGAATTGTTAATGGACGGAGGCTGAATATTTGAACGATGGACATGACCTATTTGTTCTTCCTGGTCACAATGAGGGATCACTCTTCTTGCACGTTTTTACAGCGTTTCTTATTTAATACAATATTCTAGCCACGTACATGTATGACTTCGAAACACGATAAGGATAAAGAAATAAAGAAAGCTATTCTTGCAGAATATGATGGATATTTACGTATTATCGGTAACGATATGCGGAAATTATTTTCACTTGCTCAAAGTTAGATCACGGCTATCCGTGTTGACAGATAGCCCGTCAGTCGGTAAAGAGGTACGACTCGCTCTAATGATCATAGATTTTGTTCGTTCTACACTAACAAGCATTTCGTTACATGAGAGCACCACCTCCATACATTATGAGCAGTAATGGTCAGATGGTGATCTTGATGAATGAGGTTTTGTTTCTAGAAAATATGAAGGATGATTATGAGCAACACGTT
The DNA here is from genome assembly GCA_036873755.1 of Hanleya hanleyi. Classification (NCBI taxonomy): domain Eukaryota; kingdom Metazoa; phylum Mollusca; class Polyplacophora; order Lepidopleurida; family Hanleyidae; genus Hanleya; species Hanleya hanleyi. The sequence goes on from JAVTVY010014013.1 coordinate 45,645, forward strand.
CTAATATTTCGAAGAGGGCACAGAAAACGCTAATGGGTTCGTTATTACCGGATCATTCTTGACACCTGTCTTGAACAATGGTACGTTCATTGGCCTAATTAATGTGTGTCGGAAAATACACCTGTGGCTGTATACTTATTAAAAATGAATGTCTGACTGTTAATATTAGATCCAGAACAAAGTTTCAAGAATTTTGGGTATATGCCTTCCTACTGAACCCATTCTCATGGCATCAGATTGTATATCCCTATTGTCATATATACCCTCTGATGTCAAAGTGGGGCTAAATTCGGCGCGCAGCTTTTCTGCGCATGGCTCTCGCCCAATCAACAGCCTCCGTTACTAAATGAAGCGAACTTGTTGAGATTACCGAATGGGGCCGATGATTTCCGAAAAGCTCAGCATGACTTCGGCAAGCCAATCAACATAGGCGTTGTATATCGACGAGGACGAACAGCGGCAAATCTTTGAGGGTCGTCCTGTTTAAAAAAACCGGACTGGTATTTGTGATCTGTCAGTTAACTTCCATCATGAACGAGCAAGTAAATGTACTTCAAACCCTGGGATTTACTGCCACATATCTTGGACCTGGCGATTGCGAGAGAGAAAAACTACAGGAGGAATCTTATTCATTTGTATTCTCAAGCCTCGAATTACTGTTAAACCAGGAAGAGAACCGCGATTTGCTAATTAGTCGCCGACGTGGCTCATGCGGTGATTCGATGCATGGTAAGTTTATAAACAGGTGAATTATATATTTTTTATCATTTAGAAAGTGATCGTATAACAGTATTTTCGTTATGTTGGGATAACACTATCTTAGAATATCACAAATTCTAGTGCTGAAAATTTGATGGAGTCCCGTGCGGGATTCGAACTAGCGACCACAGAGTCAGGCACCTACTCGCCAGCACTGTATGTCGGCGATCTAAACCACTCGGCCAACGGGCCTCCCAGGTGAATTATAATAATAAAATAATAATATATTATAATATAATTTTAAATATAATACTGAAAATTGTGATAATACTGTTATTGTCATTTTTTATTCAAAGCCAATTTATTTGATAAACATTTTTAAGTTTGAGCAAATTTAAATAAGTTAGTTTGATAAAAAAATTGCCATTTGAAAAAAAACCTGAATCAATTATTAAATTAAATCCCAGTTGCTAAACTGAAATCCGTTATTTTCAGACAAAATCTTAATATTATTTATGGTTATAACCAGGGAAACACATTTAACTGCAGATATATCATTATTTAATATTTAGTACTATGAGGAAATTATGCCAATGATGTGTTCCGATGCATATTTCTCGTCCACCTCCTCTAATGATTGTTTTTATTACTTACTTGTTGCACATAAATACATAATAATATATACCTCGCTGAGGTTCAGATGAGTAATTTTGGCTGAGTAATTTTTTCAATATTATTTTTTGTGTTGACTTTGATTTGTGTTGTGTTATCCTTCCTCACTGAGTTCAAGATCGGCGACATGAAACACCGATATCATTCAATACACATGGCCATAATATAATTTTCTGAAAGACGCACGCTTGTTCCATTTTCCAGGGTCATTATCAATTAATCCTTACAATAACTCTCAGCGTGAATGCTCGCCTGTCGATTGTTATTTACAATATGACCGCCCGTCTCCACGCGGTGATCAGCTGTGATGACGTAGTCAGCCGGAAAATATAACGTGCTCTCTCAATGGCTCAGCGGGAAATACACAATGCGGCTGCGCGCCAGGCATTTCTATAGTGGTGAAGTCAGAATCTTGTTTACCGACGGTTTGGAGGTTACAAACTCTGACGTTGGGAGAATGACTGAACCAAGAGTTTCCGGAGTTGGTCCGGGACAAATGTTCATTGATCAGTGAGATCGAGAACTTGACATAATTAGGGACAGTGATGGAGACGAATGAATAAGTTGGTGAAAATCAGTTACCTATTTGGTCTACAATGTTAACGAAGTGAACATAAAATGCCACATCAGCTTGTTCAGAAGATTCAGCAGTCATACTTTTACGGGTAATTTTGATCGGATTTCCGTAAGGATTATCGCATGCAGTTTTTTTTCAAAGCACACTTGCCGTTCGATAGCATATTTGGAAGAGTTCAGATTGAGACGTTGCATAACCTTAACATAAATGCAATAGCTTTTCGTACTCTCGCGGGATTGACCTGATGTGTCATTGTGCACACCTGGTCATGGTAAGAATAGTCCCCAGCCCCTCAGAGAGATTGTCGTCAGAGGCGACTCACTGGGGCACCCGTGGAGTTCCCGGGTGTGAAAAGGAATAGAACCCCACCGTGGGGCCCGGGTGTTAAAAGGAATATGACCCTACCCGTGTGTTTTCCGGGTGTGAAAACGAATAGGAACCAAACGTCGTGATATGACTGAAATAGCTTCGAAAGCGACGTAAAATCATATTCACCCACTCACTCACTTGTACTCGCACGAAATGTGATAGCGCGAGGGCAGTCGGTAAGGTTCATAGACTGACTGGATCTTATTCAAAGCATATTTTTGTCAGGATTTTTACATCATCCACGTCACATCGACACAAGTAGTTTATTCCAGATAAAGACACACTGATACTCCTGTACACAAAGGTCACGCAGATTGCCTGATAATTCTTTTTGTGTTTCGTAATCCAGCGAAACACAATTCTATTCGCGACTATATTTACTTGCTCATCCATTGCGATTAAAAGGGCAGGTGCAATCCACAATTTCTGATGGAAGATTTTCCTGTATGCCTGCATTGTAAATTCTTACAAAATAACCTGATGCGGAAGGACACGTGACTCCACGGGTGAACCCTCGTTTTGCTATCTACTATCGCGGACATTTTTAATATCGGTCAAACCTACCACAGATAAGGTATATTTATATTATTTCTTATTGATTGATGGATCCTTAATATACCAGCAAATGGTTTCTGGGTCATTGTGATGTGATAACAGTTGCTTTGTGTATCTTTTTACAACATGTACAATGGAAATAATTAAACATGTCCAGTTTAAATATATCAAATTATTACGGGAAATTGAGTTGATTAATTATGCTGGTGGATGCAACAAGTAGATTTCTCGCACAGAAACATACAATCTATCACAATATATGGGATACCTTAAATCGACAGGTATATTCAACGAAAACCGTTGATTCATCTTGGTACCGGTTGGTCCACATTGCTATGTAAATATTCACAGAAAAATGGGGAACAGTGGAGGGACATCATTTAAAATTGTTCTCTTGTCCTTGGGCTAAAACATGTGAAAACAACGAACAGTTCACCAGACCCTATTTCTGTTTTTCTGCTAACCGTGTGCGTGAGATGTTTCGGCAGGTAGGGGGTCACTCTGGATTGTCCGACACCTGCTCCAAACGAAGCTCAATGCGGACAAAGTTTGGTCTAACAGTTATTTAGATACATTAGATAAGTATTTACCACTTGAGAATGACCTCTTTGTGGGACATTTGATCGACGGAGTGTCTCAGTCGATCTCGGGCTGATCCTCACTGGCCCTGTTGTTTCTCCAGATGTGAAACACTTTAATGGAAATGTTCTAATAAGCTGCAATTCCAGACACTATCCATTAAAAACAGGAAATTACCCACTTAAATCAGCTTAGATGTGCTCCCACATCCGACTTTCCTGGGGCCACTTCTCTCATATGGTCAGAAAGTATGATGCTTTCTACCACCACACACGGACATCATACGTTACCTTCGAAATCTCCATATTTTTCTTGATCGAAATGTTTTAATTCATATATTTTAGAATATAAAACAGCTTATATAACTAATTAGCGGGAGATGATATAAAATGACTGCGCTAATACGTGCTGTACGTTTGGATATGTCAGCAAAGCTGTAGTATTCCAGGTGGTTATTGCGACGTCACGTGCAGCGTTTTATACCTGAAACAGCTAATCGTAATTGCTGCATTACTCTTTCAACCATCAATCACGAACTCCTGTAAATAGACACCATAACGCTGCAAGGATGGGTAAGTCTTCGTAACATAATGCTCCATTTTCACACACACATTTGGATAACGTTTTTATAATCACTTGGCCTTACAGACTAGTCTTTTGTGTTAAGGATGTCCGCTGGTGGTTTTTGACTTTGGCAGCCATTTTGCCTGTTTTTCTATTGGGTTATCTCCCTTCCCTAGGTTAAGAGATAGGGATTTCCTTTAAAAGCCTTCTAGCCGAGAATTTTGCACAGCAACATCCATCCAATTTGCTAAATTTTGATAGACATTGTGATTATCTGCAAACAGTTAGAATATAAGAAAAAGTTAAATACTATTTATATGAATTTTTCATGAATATGCTTCAAAAGCAGGGCTATTCCCTATGCTTTCTAGGTTATCAAATTGAGCATAGGGCAGTCCACTTAACGTTGCCTACAGGTAAAAAATGCACACCAACCCATATTTTTTTTCTGTGTTTTTTCTTATATTACACAATTATGAATGCAACAACACACATTATTCAAAAAGTTAATTACATTGACTTACCACCAGCGGACATCCTTAAATGCCGTCATTTTCATCTGACGACGATACAGCTCACCAATCCCCAGTGTACGAGTTGTCACAGCGAAACAGCTCACCAATTACCAACATACGAGTTGTCCGAGCATTTCCATCATAGCTCTCCAGATTTGTATCTAATACCGCTTATGCCGGTGCTAGGGGCCGTGTGGTAATATCATCCAAGTTGCCACATGAACAGGTGCAATAAAAGCGTACCTGGGATACAACACATATCGTGAATCGTTAGATTCTTGGTATGTGCTTTAGAATAGGTTAACCGGAAGACTATACTGTGAAGTCATGTGGCTCTGCCAGTATGTCGGCACCTCTTTCCACTTCCCTTATATGTGTTGTAATGTCAATCGCTCTGGTGTTGATGCTGGACATATTCATGACGTCATGATATCTGTGCTGTTTGTTGTTTGTAACGAAGAGATGCCACGAAAACTGGTTATTATATAGAGGTTATATCAAGCGGCGTCGCATCAAACCTCTAAAGTTTAGTGTTAAATATCGCTGACTGATAACAAAAGACGATGAAAGCGTACAGAATTTCTGGTAATATACTTAGTATTTTGTATCTGATTCTGACACCCACACCGCATGACAGTCGTGTGGTACAATTTCTTCAGATATGAACAGTTAATGCGTGACTGAAATACAGCATATTCTCTAGGAAATGATTTATTTGACAAAGATTACTACTCGGCGATACAAATAGACGATAGAAACATCACTATGTTTTGTCAATGTCATCCAAATTTGTTGATCACTTCTCTCTCACAAAAATAACTGATTTGTGAAAACTCTGCAAATAGCAGGAATTTGAAGAATTGCACTTGCTCCATCAACATATAAGGCAGCGCAGAGCAAACGAAAGGAAAATCTCTACAGTATTTTCTATACTAACAAGCTTTTTCAGTTGAATTATGGACATATCCATTTGCCCTCCCCCACCCCTGAACAGAATACATCATCTGACTAATGTTTATTTTAAAATCGTTGATTTGTGAGATTTACTTAAATATGGACGAGCGGATCTGTTATCTTTCATGCATGCTTAGATTTTGGTCTTGTTGAAAAGAGAAATGAGTATTTCTGGTTGCCAGTCACATGCTAGGTTACAAGCCACCATCAATATTAAGATTAAATAGTGCCGGCGAATATTATGGAATATATTTTTCTCAATATGTGCGCAGTCGTTTTATTAATATTAAGTAAGGCTGTTTTTAATGGTTCATGACCTGTTTCCGCGAATAAAACTGGGCAGCCTTGAGGTAGAGATGAGGCAGTCAACACTGATCAAGCGGATTCTTTTACTTAACCAATGTTCAAGGTGGCGATACAGGTGGTGATACTAGCTGTTTTCATTGTCATAGAAATCATTAAAATAAAACAAAATGAATTTTGTTACTGGAAATTGTCAAATTCCAAATAATGGCAGAATCAAATGACTAAAAATAATTAGGTATCGCCCATTTAAGCAAAATAATTTCAATACAATTCGATGATAAAACACATTTTCATCATCTGAAAATCTACTGAAAGTAATAAAAAATCACGGGAAACTTTTTAGTGACTCTTAGTCATCGTATCTTCTATCTAATCAACACCATTCTTTTCCAACACAGATTTTGACCATTTTGTGTACCCAGTAATATTGTTCCTATAGGCCAGCACACCTCAAACTGTGCAGAAAAGTACCATGAATGTGGAACTCAACGGAAACAACTGTGCCCACATAAAAAGACACTTTTATTTTGTACCTGTCATATTAAGTGTTCTGCATCTGGATATTTCACTTTTTATTCAACCCATTAAGTCGGAGCTGAGTACATCTTAAAATGTCGACGCTATCAACGTGATGATGGTAATACGTTTTCGAAAATTGTTAAGAGGCATGAACTTTTTATCTGGATTGACGCGGATATCTGGCACAAAACCAATGTGGTAGTCGATTCAGGATCTTCACTCCTTGTCTTATAAATTGCCAAAATACAAATCCATATAGATTGTCACGTTCCAACATTCCACAAACAAATAACTCAATGAGCACGAGTGTGAATAAGAAGAGAATAACACAGTGGCGGTCGCATGGCTGTTGTCTGTATGATACGATCTAATTGAGATAAGGTGTCCTTAAAACGTTCACCATTATCTCAACTTTACTCGCAAACGAAGACGGGATGCGTTTCATTTCCGGTCATTGATTTGCGAGATATTTTTTCTGTGAGGCCTGAGCTTATATATGTGTTGATACTGTTAATTAACGTTTCCCTTGTACATGTACATTTTATTTTGTGTAATATACAACAGAGTGTAAATCCAGTGTGTGATTGCATTGCCTTAGTGGTTTATTTCAGTAGTTTTATGGCTTGAATTCATTTTAGTATCTGCAAGGCGGCTATCGATTGTATCGTCCAGTGAATACACGAATACACGTCAGGTGGCATTCGCCTATAAACCGTGTAACGATATTCTGATTGATAAACTTGAAATATTGGACCCGGAAGTTTTCCCAATTAAGGGACCATAATATAGATTTCAGTTCACTTCATTTTTCGTTTCAAGTTTCAATTAGAGTCGGTGTTGCATTAGCTCTGTGGCTAGTCTTACCGACTCTTAATAAGGGGGAAAAATACAAAGAAATATCGCAATAAATAAAGATTAACTAACAATGCATATACATATAGCATGGAATAACAAAATATTTGTGGATTTTAAAAGATAAATAGAGAGCCGTTAAATAGCAATCTCATAATCAGTCAAACGATTATTCTTGGCTCGTAGGCTGTTGAGCGGCCGAAATTAGAATAGGTGGAGCCTATTCGCTAAAGAAACGCAAAGTTGACGATACTGTTCGGCACATCGATAGAAATACCCTTCCCCAAGCAAAACAAAGATTGGGAGACACCATGTTACAAGAAAGTCCCCTTCCCCCTAAATAGTAACACCTTGAGCTGGGAAGCTGAAACTTACCATTGAGCTGAAACTTACCATTGAGCTGAAACTTACCATTCCATACCCTTGGGTCAAGTTCTACCTTAAAATATAAAAAGAACATCCAAGATGGCCGCTTTGATGACAAACATTTTTCGTCGATTTATCGATGAAATTTTCCGATTTATTTATTTATGTGTTTTCTCTGCAAAAACTGCACGATAAATTAACCTGGTGTGAAATAAAATAGATTTTACCCTATTTACCTTGAAGAAAAGCAGGAATTCTGAAGAAAAACGACGAAAACATCACTTTTCTGATACCCCATATTTCCGCCATCTTGAATTTATTCATGATCATCTACTCGGGGGATTATGCAAATGGGCTAAAATTGACCACAATATGATGAACTGAGAAGTCGTGAATGGTCAGATTTCATTTGTCGTTCCGGAGATAGGAGAGAAAGTTATTGGTGAGGGGAGGGGCATAATGCACCCCCCCCCCCGGCCAGGAAGAGTTGAACCACTACATCCTCTTCTGTATCGACTTAATCTACCACTGGAATTAATTTGGAAGGTTTATTCAACAAACAAACAGTTTTTCGAGAAAAGAGGGGTTTCCTTTCTTATCACTCATAACGATAGATCAAAATTTTACTGAACTCCCAAAATGCACAAAACATTATACAATGCAGATTTCAAGCTATTTCCAGAAGTTGTACAGCCACTGTGTTAAATCAGCCACTCTGTTAAATCAGCCAGTTAAATAATTTTGATAGAATTATTGCGTTGTCATTTCAAACAATTCACATGTGGAATGTATGTGGATCCTTACAAACTCAAAAGATCTACGGAATAAGTAGATGGCAAAGGACGCATACCGTATAGACATGTGTCTGCCTGGGATTTATCGATTCTCTATCCTACTATTCCTCATTAAGGACTCACTAAACACCCTATTTCATTAGTAATACCGGTGTTCATTAAACTGGTCACCGGTATGTTGAATGTCAAACCCCATATGGGTTCATTCATTTCTACTGCACGCAAAGGATATCATACATCGGATGTTATTCTGTTGATGGAATTTCTTCGATTTCTCATTAACAATCTTCAGGTGAAATTCGGTAGCACCATATCCCAACGGCATATACGTATCCCAATAGGTAAAGCTTGTGCACCGCGTTTGTCTGACTTATATATATTCTCGTTTGAATACGCCCGTAAGCAGAAATCGTCAAAAGAAAACAATTGCAAAGCCTGTTCCTTCTTATTTACCAAACGCTATATTGACGATCACCTGGCACTAGATATTCCCATATTAGCGACAGTGTGAAAGATATATACCTTCCGACACTGGGTGTGAAAGAATGGAACAGATGCAACATCATTTTTGGACTTACCTTTACTAGTTGGACAACGGCATTCTCTCAAGTCGACTCTATGACAGGAGAGACGATTACAATTTGGCATAGGTAATTACCCAGTTCTGGAAAGCAATATTTCAGAAGCATTTGGATAAAGAATACTGGTCAGTGTTTAGTATTTTATGTAAAGAACATCATCATGTCATCGTGTCGTCATTGTTTTCCGCTTCCCTCTTGTAGGAAATGATCTTGTATTTTTAAGTTGTAAGTTTCGTTTCTTGGATATCTTACCAATTTCATATATTGACGCGGAAATTCTGTTGCAGACGACGGATCTATGTGAATTACAAGCGTCTAGTCCGTCATTCATAATCCAGCCGTCGTCCATTAGAGAATATCCGCGTCCATTCCATAATCCAAAGACCTATTCCATTTTCCACATAACAGTATTAGCACCAAATTCAAAAAGACAATCATAGTATACATAAACATAGGCTTGTTTCCTGCAAGAGAGAAGCGGTCAACAGTTTTCAATGATGCCGGCAAGACATCATGATGTTCCAAAAATATCAAATCCGTATCGCTGATCAGTATTCTTAATCCATAATATTCGTTATAGAGTCGTCATCTAAAAAAGATGTATCTCAGTCACGCTTTGATTGTGACTGTTCATATGAGTACCATGAGGATCTTGAAGTACATGGGTTCATACGGCCCCTAGCCCCGGGTTAAGCGGAATTAGACACAAGTTACGAAACGTAACGCCATAGATCTTGCACGCTACGTTCGTATTTTGCTATCAGCATGCGATATGTATCGCCAAATTTGAGAAACTTTGAGTGGAGGCGCTTGGTGGAATAGCCCTGTTTATAAGTTTCTGCAACAATGTGTTGTGACGTTGATTAAAATCATCACATTTAACACAGGATCTAGCAAATGCTACTAAGCGAGATATGTATACGCCATATTCAGGTCCCACTGGAATATTACTGTCCAGAAAGGGATAGTTTACGATGTCGAAATTGTAATCATCTCTTTTGTCATAAAGTCGACGAGAGAGAATGCCCGCTTCATTTTTATAGAGATAGAGATCTAAATAAGATGTGCCTGTAGGGCTATCTGTAGTTTCCTTCAAATCCAGTGAAGGTGGATATATATCCTTCACTGCGTCATTTATATAGCGATTATCCACAGCGAGAAGATCGGATCCAAGGCCTATAATCGTATGGATAAGAGAAATATATAATAATTCATAAGTGGCATATAATAATGTTTTACAAGTAATATGTTGCCATTTTTGTTTTGCCCGAGGGGACCTTTCGGTAACTGTGCTTTCAGAGTTATAAGGTTGGATCACCTGGATCATGCAGTGAATCAACAAACAGGTATATATAGATACACAGAAACCAGTAAAATGACGATATTACATGACCATGTACAGCAACCTGGAACTTGGAAGTGTCACTTGATCCTTCTACTACACTGCTCCCGTCTGTGACATATGGAACATTTGTATAACTAACATGGACTGTGTGACAGCATTAGCCTTTTCATTGTTTAAACTTGAAGTAACAAGAATTTACTTGGAGGGATACTCTTTAATCAAAAGCACAAATAAAGCAAACTTGTTCCGGAACTGACTACGTTTCATGTCGAGTCTGGGCACATTGTCAGGCGCATATGAATACGAAAACTGTTGTATATGAGGCTCGGGATCTGGTCGCCACCTAACGGGCTAATCTATGACATCAAACCAACAGTGGTAGACGCTTTAGCACGTTTACAGGCAACAGTTTTCACGCCATGTCTTAAAAATTGCAAAGATACCGATCCCTGAGAATGTCACGTATAAACAGCCCACAAACAAACAGATCAATGAGAATGAGTGTGAACAGAAAGAGAATAGTACAGCGGCGATTGAATGCCTTGGAGAGGAGAGTGTCAGTGCGTGTATATTTGACGTCTGTACGATGGGACCTAATTGAGACAAGGTGTTCTTAACATCTAATCAATTATCTGACTTTGATTCACACGATACGGTTCATATCCCACCATTGATTGTGTTTCCGTGAGGACAAGCCTGGTGTTCGTATTTGCGCAGTTAAGTAGCATTTCCTCGGTGGAGAATGTTTTACCTGATAGCTGCTCTATAATTTCGTGGAATTCAAGTCATACAGTTTCCTTTTGCGAAATAGAAAACGGCTTCAAAGTCCCT